>OX376698.1:5636132-5747878 GCA_947389925.1 Coelopa pilipes | reverse complement strand
GCGAATTCAGAGAACGAACGAACGAACGAACTGCGGTGGCGAACGAGATGTCGGTGTCGGTGGGGATGTGAAAAGGAAAAAAATCAAAAAACCACACCTATAATAATTGTGTAATGTTCCCGAGGTGAAGCAGCAGCAGCAGCTGACGACGAGGACGACGACGAGGACGAGGACGACGGCGGCGACCAAGAGCGAGGCACCGACCGAAGCCGAATGAAAGCAGCGGCAACACTGGCAACGCCAAACAACGGGTGGCAACGAGCGAAGCGAACGCCAAACACGAGCGTTTGCGGCCGAAACTTCAACGACCGACGACGGCTGTTGGAGACGACCGAAGGACGACGACGACGACGACGATGCGAACCAGAGCCAGGATCAGGACGAAGTGAACGAGCGACGACGAGGTCCGTTCGTGCACGGTGCGCTACCGTTAGCTCTCGATGGTGCAGAACGAACGATGGCCGCCGACTGCGTGCGTGCAGACGAGGGAAATTTTCGTCGTTGCTGTTGTTTTCTCCCTCGGCTGCACAGCGAGTTGTGACGTAGGAGGAAATTTATTCAGGGAGAAGAAGGAATTCTCTCAGATGGGAGAACGGAAAACCCCGAGAGAGAGAGAGAGAGAGAGAGGAAGGTGTTTTTATGGGAGAGAGTCAATGAGTCAGTGTTAGGAAACGACGCAGAGTGGAGCAGTGTTGGATAACCGTCACCAAACACGAGCTGGGGAATATATAGAGGGACATTTTCTGAATTCCCTCAAAGCAGGAAATATTTCTAAGTATAAAAAAAATACTGAAATATTTTAGAAGATTACTTTTCTTAATATAGAATTCTGATAGAATTTTTCATATTTTATTTCAAAAATGAAAGGGAAATTGTGTTGTATTTGAAATAAAATTCATAATTTTCGAAACACTCTTATCATGACACTCACTCTTATCAAACATGAAATTGAAAATTTATTGTAACACAAAAAATAATTTTAACTTTGAATACTTTTTTCAGAAATGAGATTTCAAGAACCATAACGCAGAATTCCAAATGAAGAATTTTATATTCAAAATCTATGTGAAAAAAATCCTCAACATCAATGGAAACTCTTTCCTAGAAATATTGTCTCATGTCGTGTCAAGAAATTACTGAAAGTGCCGGAAGGTCGGAGCAGGCTTTAGGTGTCCTTTCGAGATCAAGAACTCGGTGATCCTCCGTGAAGAAGTCATAACAATAATCCCCAAGGACATTGGCGAATGTCCTTCCATTATCCCGACGATGATGGAAAAGCGCTGTTCCCTGCATTTAAATGGCAAAATCATCGCCGCAGGATTCCACCATTCGCCGCCGTACGCACCTCCCTCCCTCCCTTAACATGCTCATTACCCCATTGCTTCTTCTTCTTCTACATCAGCTGACCCCACCGCGCCCCCAGCCTAAGTAATTTATGCACTTCACGGCGGGAAGAGTCTTAAAAATGTATTATTTGCACGTGTCTTCAGGTGACCGACGACCGGGTCCGACCCGGTTCGCCCGCGTCGCCCTGGTCGCCCTGGTCGCCCTCTCGCCCTGGTAGGCTCGCATTGAGCCGGGCTCGGGCAGGACATGATGAGTCCGGCAATAACTACGTGAACATAGAGGGCCAAGAAGTGCACGGGAGGAAGCGAGAACAGGAGGTAGGACGAGGGCGAGGAGGGAGACAGGGAGGGTGGAGAGCGAAGCGAGCGGGAGCGGGATCGGGATCGTTCGAAAGCCGTCCCCAAATCAACACTTTCACACGTAGCAAACATAATGACAGGGCACAGGGCAGGCAGGAGCAGGAACAGGAGCAGGAGCTGAACACATTTTGCATATAAATATCTACGCTTGTACATGTGCGCGAGTGCTCGCCTATATTATGCACATGTGTTGTAATAATGGCCAGCCGGACAGACGACGGTCGGCGCAGACAGTCGGACGGACGGACGGACGGACCCATGTTGTGGCGCTGTAAAATTGCTGTCCCTGTTCTGCCGGATCCGATCCTAACCTCGTCGGCCCCTCTTAACACGACCCCCAATGTGCACGGCAACAAACAGACAGACGAACAGGACAGCAAACCGAACACCAAACACCCGACCGACAGACAGACAGACAGACATACATCGAGCCAGTGGGAGCGAGGGAGAGAGAGAGAGAGGAAGATATACAAATACAAGAACAGCCAGCCAGCCAGCCAGCCAGGACCTGGATCCAACCTGGAGTGAAGTGTCTTCTCGCAAATTGTTTGCTCTTTTTAATATTTCAGATAATGTTCTGGATTTTATTTCCCTACCACGTTTCGCGCCCTCTCCCTCCCTCTCCTCTCACTGATTTTATTCCATTATTTATTTTCCTCCTTCGCTGTTTTACATTCGCTGCTTGGTTGTGTTTTTATTTTTACTTTTGCACATTTTATTGTTCAGATTATTACAGTTGATAAATGGACGCGCAGACATGGCGAGAGACGGACCGACAGACAGACAGACAGACAGACAGGGAGGAAGAGAGACAGACGTATGCGTTTTCGCACTGACGTCAATGCCTTGAAGGCTTCACCTGGACACGGTGTGGGTTTTCGGCTCCAATAAAATCCCAGACGAGACGAGTCTTCGGGGATACAGCGGGCGAGAGAGAGATAGAGAGAGAGAGAGAGAGATGGAGATGGAGAGATTTTATGGAAAGCCAGCTGGTGGAGATGCCTCGACATGTGCAAATAAAAATTTCTCCGGAGTCCCATGTAGATGCATTGAATTATTTCAAATAAAAACGGAGCAGGAAGAAGGCCTTTGTGGACCCGGGAGCCAGGTTTACATCAGTCGGATGAATCACAAAGGAGGCGGCATCCTAGAGTCGAGCAGAAATTGGCGTAAGAGCCCTGCATGTGTTTCGGGCATCCAAAGGTGGGTCTCGGAGGTGGAAACGAAATAAGAGAAAATTAGACTAATGAAGCTAATGTCGGAACTATGGAAGAGTTCAAACAACGCCTCCAGGCATCCAGATTAGTTTCAAGAGAATGGCTGTGACTGTAAATTAACACACAATTACCATCAACTCCCGCAAATTGCTGCCAAGGATTAAAAGCCCGACCGGCGGACATCACAAAGGCCTGTCATTTGCAAGGATGTAACAAGGACATTAAAAATTTTGATCATCCTTAAACAAGCTGTGGCTGTGACTGTGGCTGGGTGAAGAAATTAAACGCCAAAGCGGGGACATAAAATCGTAGACGGCGAAACAATACAATGGGAATGAATAAGGAACAACGAACGAACGAATGGCCGAAGGAAGGAAGTAAAGGAGGAAGGACGGAAGGAAGGAGGGAGCGAGGGAGGGAGGTAGCGAGCCAGCGAACAAACGAAAGGACAGTGGAAAGGAAGGACATCGTGAGGAAAGGGCGACGAAGGGACGAAAGGACGACGAGATGAGACGAGAGAACCAACCGTAAAGTCGAGGGTAAACGTGGGCCAGAACTCTTCTTCTTCTTCTACGTCGTCGTCGTCTTCTTCTTCGTGTTCTTCTTATTCTTCTTCTTCTGTTTCTTCTCTTCGAGCTTCCACCACCTCTGGCTCCTGTTCTTTTCGCTCTTCTGGCCGCAGTCAAGCGAGATGTTTATGAAACCGTAAAGGAATACGAAGTCCGGGACAGGACCAGCGGGCAGCGAGGAGGACCGCGACAGTGATGTAGAGAGCGCCGCAGGGAAGGAGGGAGCGAGAGGGAGAGAGCGGCGGAGATGAGCGACGGCAAGAGCCGCTGGGGAGTGACTGCAGGACGGCGAAATCCCAGCGAAATAAATACAAATCCGGAGGCGTATGAAATAGAGAAACAACAACAAAAACACCCTTCCAAAGCGAGAACGAGAGGGAGACAGGGGAGGGCGGTGAGGGGGAGAGGGGCTGGCTGGATACCTGGCTGGCTGGCTGGCTGGCTGGCTGGCTGCAGCAGAACTTTACGATATTTTGCGGTTCTTACGGAAGCCGTTAAATACAGATAAAAAGTTGAATTTTCATATTTTCCACGACGACCGGGGGTGGGGGTGGGGGTGGAACGATGGAATATGAATTGAGCAATTTGCGAATTTCCTTCGAGTGGGCGGGGCGGGGCTGGGCGGTCGGTCGGTCGGTCGGTCGGTCGGTCGCTTGTGGGCGAACCCGGGCGAGAGAAAAATTTATTGGCCGGATGCTGGAATCCTGTTGGGGGGAAATTTCTCCACGATTAGGATCTCGAGGAACAGACGAGGAATAGACGGGAGCAGCAGCAGACAATGATTACGTTGTGCTTCTTGGCCGGGGGCAACGACTAGTGCTACACTTCAATTCTACGACTCAATTCCTCAACCTTGAGCCACTCATGTCATAATAATTCTTCTTCCATATTCAATTACATCCACTGCGCTCGGTCGTGATAACTTCACACGCGATTTCTCATTTTCACACGAATAACAAACTGAACGGCCAGACGACGACAGGACCAGGCAGAGCCAGGCCAGGCCAGAAAAGTATGCAACGAAATTTTTATGTATTGCTTTTAGGCGAACACGATGTTTTTTCACGATATATATTTTTTTTTTTTCTCTTTCTTCTCGCCGCCTCGTCGACTCTTCGCACACACTCTGGTCGGTCGGTCGGGCGGTCGGTTCTGAGTTCGACTCGTTGTCGGAAAATCCAGTACCTTTCACTGATGAACTAAACGACTTTAAATGTGTGTGAATTCGACCCGAATTTGTTGAATTTGTTTTGCCACACTCGAACAAAGGAAAGGAAAAGACAATGAAAAAAAACAACTGAAATATTTTCACAGAAATTTGGGATTTTCCTCGTCCGCGACACGACACGAACACACGTCAATTTCCCAACGAATGCTGTGCGCAAGTGTTCCGGAGTCTCGTTTCGGCTGTTCTTCCTTTTCGAGGGATCTTTTTCATTTTCCCCAAATCTCTTTCACGCTCTCTATAAATGTGTGCGTCTGCCGCTCTCTCTCTCTCTCTCTTTCTGGGGATTTTCCTCGTCCTCGGCTCCTCCTCGTGCGCCGCCACGAACTCGCTTCGGACGCAGACAACATTGAATTATTCAATGTCAGTTGGTATCATATTTTCCCGCACTTGCTCTCGATTCTGCGGCTGTCGTTCGCGCTGCACGCCGTCGAGTAGTTTTTGTTGTTGTTATTATTGTAATTGTTGCTTTTGTTGGTGACTTTGTAGCTTCAACACTGCTCCAAAAAGCCCGAGCAGAATAGAAATCCCGTCGGAAGTTGACGACGCTTTGACGCACCTCTTGCTTCTGCAAAGACGCTCTCTCTCTCCCTCTCTCTCCAAAAATTCCCGCCCTCTCTCTCTCCCCGCGTCGGTGTAGGGAGATTTCAAGCCGAACGCCTGAAAGTCTGCAACGGCGTTTCAAATGTTATGACGTAGAAATCGCAGGAGCGCAGACTGGGACAGTGTTGCCATCTGCTAGTCAAAGAGGATGGGACGGACGGATCGTTGCCAGGAGTATATTTTGATAAAAATATAAAATTATAAATTATAATATAATATAATACTATACATTTTTATAATTAAAAATCCAAAAAAAAATGTTACACAATTTCTTACAAGAAAATTCCCTTTAAGCCCCCTTTTAATTACTCGTAGCAGAATCTCTCTCTCCTGGCAACACCTTCGTCGGCCTCTAGTGAAGCTCCCGAAAATTGTCCCAGACCCTCGAAGTGACAACAACAACAAAAATAACAACATCATCTAATCAGCTGAGAACATCCTTCAAGTTCCTGCGCATGTGATTTTCGTGTCCCCGACGAGTCACGGTCGGGATGGGCAGAAAAATAAAAAAATACATCGAAAATTTCCCTGCTCTCCCTGTTTCAGAAATATCTCTCTCTCTCTCTCTCTCTCTCTCTCAACGCTCTCCCGATTTACTCTCTCGCTGCACACACTCTTTCAGATGATTCACTCTCATCCTGGCCACGGCAACAACAAGGACGAACGACGACGGCGTCGGCGTCGGCGACGGCGACGAGCCTGATGGAATCCTTGCCTTTCCCGACAGTGGGAAATTATTATCTCGCTTTGATGCCTCGCACTGAGCGCTTTCGATTGTGAAAGGCGTGCGGAAGTTGAGATGAGGCGTGGTGAGACGAGGTGAGACGAGGTGAAGTGAGGTGAGGTGAGCCGAGGTGAGGTGAGGTGAATTGAGCTCTTTTCAATTCTCGCCATACATTTCTTCCGTTTCCTGTATTTTCGGATTCCACTCGGGATTTTATTTTTTCGCCATCGTCTTTGTTGTGTGTATGTGTGTAGGTCGATGTGTTGTTTGTGTGTGTGTGGTTTGGTAGATTTTTCGCCGGATGCTTAACTCACGATTATTTCTGATGTTTGCCATTGTCTTGGGCTCAGTCGAACATCGCTGTGGCTGGGGATTCGGCAAAGACAATCAGTGCGACAGAGAGAGGGAAGAAGAGTGAGAGGGGGGGATTTTTCTGGTTAACGAGTTGGGCGGAGGCCGTCGACTGATTTTTCACCACCTCCCTCCCACCTTCCTCGGTATTTTTCCTTCTCGTGCCTGTTCTCGATCCCGCCGCTGCTGCCGGTGCTGCTAAGCGAAGAAGATAAAACAAAGCCAACGTTAGGCCAAGCATAATTTCTACCCTCGACACAAACTGTTCGTATAAAAGAAATTTGTTTTATTACTTTTTTCATTTTTTTATTGCTTTTTCTATTATTCGCTTCCGCGTTGACGACTTTGGTCGTTGTTTTTTTTTTGTTTTTTTTTTTTACTCCCTCCTTTGTTTGGCACCGCATTGAAATTTCCCTGACGTGGGGACATTTTTTGTTGTCTGCTCTGGGTGTTGTTGTTGTTGTTGTTATTCTGGTTTTCGCCGTGCGACATTTGTTTGCGCACACACCTACATATGTCCCTGTCCACGGCTGCGTATGTGTGAATGTGTTGATGATGCTGATTTTGGCTTCGGACGCGAGCTCAGACGTCCTTCGTGTCCTTCGTTGGAACTTTCAAGGAATTTCCCTTCCTCTCGTCCCGCCGCAACACGTTTTTGTGCTGTGCCCAGTTTTGTGCTGTTGCTGGTTGGGGTGTTCGGTGGTCTTTCGCTGAGTTTGTTGTTTGTTGTTGTCGTTGTCGTTGTCGTTGTCGTTGTCGTTGTCGCTGTTGCTTTTGTTGGTGTTTGTGTTTTTGCGCTGTAAGCTCCCTTTTCCTAATCAGGAAAATGCGACAAAAGGACGAGGCTCAGGTGTTGCTTCGACTCTCGCCCCTTCTCGCTCTCTTCTCCTCCCTCTCTCCTACCTCTCATTTCCTCATCTTCCTCGGCCTCTGGACCGACTGTAATGAGCTGATGAGATGTTGTTGTTGTCGTTGTCGTCGTCGCCGTCGCTTTTTTAGATTGTGGGTGTTGTTGTTGTAATTATTCATTACTTAAAAACGTTAGCTCAAAACACACACATACATGTATGTACACACAGACATGTGTTTGTGTGCTTCGGTTGGCGTGTATTTTTTGCTGCGGATTTGGCCACTGCTACCGTTGCTGTGTTGTTGTTGTTGTAGTGGCTTGTGTCTGCCTGCCTGCGGTTTTTATTTAATGCATGCTTTGGCGTTGCCACCGCGTCGAACGATAAATCACCGCACCACCAAATTAAACATTTTCCCCGGCCCCGGGGATGAAATTAAAAATTCGGCATTTCTTTCGATGTTCCGGCCCAGGCAGGGGACGGGAGGGGGTTGGATTTGCAAATTTGCACATTTAAAAGGTAAATAAACAAATGGCATGCAACTTTTTACTTGTACTACTGGCTGCGGTGAAATGTAGGAAGGATTTCGTGGCGATCCAACGAAAGAAAAACGACATGAAGTCATTTACATAAGCTTAAAAACGGTTTAATTGAGGTGAAAAAAAGTCAAACCCACTGGAAGATAGGCGAGAAAATAATTAAAACAAAAAGAAAAAATCGTTGATATTCAGGGAATAAAACATTATAGCAAAAATTCAGTGCGTTTAAATAACAAAATAAATGCTAAATTCAATTTTGTATTTCATAATAAAAAAAATGTTTCGTAAGAAAGAGTTTTTCTGAAATTATTTTACCATTACCCACGAGACTGGTTTGTACCACTGTGCAATAGCTTTCCCCATGCATTTGTTGATGATACCAACAGTTTTTTCCTTCCTTGTTGATTTACTTTTTAACGTTGGTGTGGTGAAGTAATTGTTGTTGGAATATGTTATTGTTAAAAACACAAAAATGTGTTGGTTTTTTTATTGTTATTGCGAAAAGATGCGAGTTTAATGACATGCAAAATGTGGACAAAGATTTCGAAAGGCGGAGGGGAATCGAGAGGGACGATAGATAAGTCAGAGGAAACGCGAGAGAGAGAGAGAGAGAGATATAGAAGAAACTTAGTGCACTGGAGGAGGGGTGTCGTGACGAAGGTACTACAACAACAACAACAACAACAACAGGTCAAAAGCACCCCGAGGAAATGGCAGTGGGAAGGAAGAGAAAATCCCGTAAATAAGCTTCCTTCCTCTGGTCGTGACCAGCGACGATGATGATGGAGCCACTTGGGAGCAACGAGGCGACGAGGCGACGATGGCAACAACAGCAACAGCAACAACAACAACACCGGAAATGGCAACCACAGAGAGAGAGAGAGCGAGAGCGAGAGCAAAAATGGCCAGTAACAACAAACAATCGTCATGAATAATGAAAGAAAATTATGAAGGCAAAACAACCATTCCTTAAATTCTTCATGTGCAAGGAGCAAACGTTTTAATTACGACGGGAATTCCCTTGATAAAGGAGTAAATGGATAATTAAAGGCAAAGCCCAGAACCTACGAAGTGAACCTAATAATTAATATAACAAGGGGAATTTTTCTCTCGGCGAATTAAAGCGATGACATTGACTCTAATATAGAGTGAAATTAGCACAAATAATCGTGCAATTAAAGAGAACTTTCAAGGTACACTGGAAATTCTTGGGATAACGAAAACGTTAAGCATTTCATACATTTCGGCACACATTTCAGCACACATTTCAGTCCAAAAACCATGATTCTTGGTCTACCGAAACTCACACACATGCATGGACTACAAATACAAGGACATAGCGCGAGAGTGAGCGAGATGGAGTGACTTCTCGTCAGGGAACCGCATGCATCAGGATGATTGACTCAACTCATTACGTCTGGGTGGTTGAACGAATTTTTCATGGTCCAGGTTGTTCGGTCGTCCGTCCGTCCGTCCGTCCAGAAATTCGACTCTTTTCGAGGAGCTTTGGCGAGACCGGAAGTGCGCCAACACACACTCTAATACCAATGTGTAGACCACGGAATCCTGTCACACCCACACATATAAATGAATACGTTGCCTCCCACACGTGCCGGATATGGATGTGTGATGGGTGTGTGCGTGTGCGTGTGCGTGTCGTTCATTAACTACAACAGCAACCGCAACAACAATAATACGACCAAGAAATCATTAAGTTTAATTGTGCGTTTAATTTGCCTTTGTTGTAAATAAGAAAGGGAAGTGGGAAGAGCGGCGGAAATGAGAAAAGATGGGGGAAATAGAGGAGGCACGAGAGGAGAAAAGAGTGGAGAGGAGGGAATCGAGGACGGCGCAGAAGGCGTCGTTGGTCGTGGAAATCGGAGAGGGAAACAAAATCCCCTGTGAAGCCCGGGGACGAATTGAATTGAATCGAAAATCGAGGACGAATTCGGCATTTAACTAAGCTCGAAATTTGAATTAATTTCCCCCCGTGCCCTGATGAACCTCTCTCTTTATCCCCATCGAGCTGTCACGTCCAGTTGAACTCTGTTGATTCTGTGTTGTTGTTGTAGCTGCTAATTTAATAGTTATTGTAAGTGTTGTTGTTGTTGTTGCTGTCAATATCATTGTTCATTTGCAACATTCGCATGAGTGTGTGCGTGTGTGTGCATTGCATTAAGTTTCATTAGTGTTGATGGCCGCAATTGAATTTGTTTGTGTTGATGGGAGCGAAGGTTTATTTGTCTTTCTTGTTGTTGTAATGGTTTATTTATGTCCCAGCGTTGTTGTAATGGCCTTAGACATCGGTGCTGTGGTTGTTGTAGAACAAAGTTTTGCCTACATTTAGGCAGCGCGCAAAATCATTTTATTCAATTAATTGAAAATACATTATTAATCAACTGGCAACAAATTCGCTCGCACGCAATTCGATTCAATTGTTGCCTATGATTTTCAACAGTTAATCTATTTAATTATGATTTCAATATGCGCTCTGCATATGATAAGCAATCGATGCCAAATTGAGCGGAATTAAATCGTTGCGTTTGATTTGTGCATTTTCAATGCAACGAATTAATTTGTATTTGGAGCAACTGTGAAATTAAAAAAACACAACGGAAATGAGCTTCAGCCATTGTTATTTTTGTGTCTGCTGAATTTTTAGACTTTATAATTACAAAAAAAAAATTATATATATATTATTTTGTGAATACTTCCAAGTATTTTTTCTTAGGAAGAATACAGGAGTTTAGAGAAAAGTTCATCAATTTGTAGAAAATTTCGTACACACCTTTTTCAATCATGCTCTACACAAATGCAAACACACGTTAATTGAAACAAATAGACAAGGCAGTGTATGCGACGAGGCAATCGTGTGTATGTGTTGAAAAGGCTAATTCAATTCAAATATAGATAAGATTTCGGTTCTGTGGCTCGTTCGAAAATGTCGCCATGCGTAAACTACGTATAAATCGAAGCACAAGCGGAATAAACGACAACACTTGCAGCTCATCACGATTTTTATCTGCGTTATTTAAACAAGAAATTAACGTGAAGTGATAAAGAAAGCGGGCCACGAAACGTAACGACAGTAACAACAACAAAGTTTAGTAAAAATACCCCATGTAGTGGACGGAAAATGTGTTTAAATCGTCGACAAGAGTTGAAAGTCAAAGGCATGCGTTGCGTTGACTCACCGTGAATGACCAGCTCCGAGTCACGGTTTATCTCGTACAGACGGATGGCTTCGTCCAGTTCCATTTGCGTCGAAATGGTGCAGGGATCGTTTTCCTCGTCGACCCATTTGATCGTGAACGGCTGCAGGGGAACAAATAATAGAAATTTATGTAAATATGTGCATATATTAGGTTATAGTAAAATGGATATTGAATGGAGGAATACGAACAATATCGCATGTGACTCACTTGATCAGGCGGAAAGCGACAGATGCCGCGGATCTCATAGCAAAGTTTCTCGTACGAGATGTTCTCGTCGATGTACGTGATCATAATTTCGCCATTGTACGCGGTCTTCACTTTAATCTCGTGCGCGGAATTAGCGCCGTCTGGTATTATTTGCGAGGGCATCTTCTGCATTTGGACGTCGTTTTTGTCGGAGAGAAGGAGGGGACGGAGGCAGCGCGTTGTGGGACGGCAGAAAACTTATCAAATTAACAACTTCTTCAAGGATTTAAACCGCCCGACGCTTAGGGGTGGATTTCCTTCGTTGCAGAATACTTTGTGGACTTTGTGTAGGGACGAACATGCAATTAAACGGCGATACTTTACTGCAATTAGAAGATGTAAGGAAATCATCAGAAGAAGTTATGAAACAAAATTAAGGAAATTTAAACAATTATTCGATTATGACTAAGAGCTTATGAAGTTTTGAAAGTGAACAACAAAATCAATTTCAATCGTTTCATGGATGTGTCATGCAGATGTCAAGCACTTCCAATTGGAAGCAAACGCCGGTTGTCACAACAACCTGTTGCCGGCAGGAACCAGCATCCAACGCATGTGTACACAGCATCTTGTTCGGCCTTCCAAGGACAAGCAACAGGTTGTCGCGAATGCCGCATGCAGCATGACTTCAAAGCCAAGAGGAAAAACGTCACGCGTCCAACAACATCCGAATTCAATTACGAAGTTGAAACTCGACTGATTAATTGTTTGATTAAAAATTCAGGCGGCGTTTGGCACACATGGAACAACTGCGAGCGATTGCGACGACTAGCTAATGGGCGTACCAAATTATCAACAACAGCAAGAGTTTCGCAAGCGCAACACTTGAGCATTTGGCAGTAAAAATAAATTAGTTGAAAGCGACAAACAAATGCATTGACTCCAGGCGCAGTTTAAATTGGAGCGTAGGTCGAGATGATTTGTGGCTCGGCGTAATTAGTTTGTTACAAACACAATCGCTTGCTGTCGGTTGCTCCGGCAGCAATAGCAGCAGACAGCGTGCGGAGGAATTTCAATTGACTGGCTGTTGCAGAAAATTAGCAAGCGTTTTCTAATGCACGACTTCAATTTGCACCTCAGGTCTTTGCGATTTTCTCCCGACAACCAAGAGGAGAGGCACGAACGAGACATGTTGCCGTTTTCTCTATTGCTGCTGCCACACTCGTTGCATATGTTCTCGACCTCGTTTCGCCGGACGACGGTCTTGTAACGCAAGGCGACAAGTGGCAATGCCCTTCGAGGCTTGTCTAAAATACAAACAAAAATACGTTAAAGCAGATTGCATTTATCGAGCAATCGATCAGTGGGAAACCTGGTTAGTCCGAGAAAGCGAGTCGCGGCTGAGTCAGGGGCGATTGTGACATTTACAAGTCGTAATCATCGACCGCTGAAGCTCGAATTGCGGGACTTTGGTTAAACAATTTGGGAACTTTCGATTAAACCCCTGGGTTAAATCCGATTGGGGTACGATTGCGAGTACCGACTACTTCCAGGGCCCTTCCTACAGGTACCCGCTTTACCCTCGCACTTCGACAGCAAAAAAACATCAACAGCATGAAGCATAATTACAACCCGGCATGAGTGTGATTCACGCAACAGGTATTTCGACACTTCGACACAAAGCCACTTTGCTCCACTGTGCAACTGTCAAAACACAATTTGCCATCCTTTCCGACGAACCTCGCAACAAGGTTTCACAACATTTAACATGAAATTTCAGAGAAAACCAACGTAAAAGAACGTTGTCAAAAGGAAAAGTTGTAGGATTTGCACCTCAACCACCTTGTCGACGGTTACTTTTGTTATTTTCACTGCACTTCGAGGGGTTTCCACTGTTTTTGCCTCTTCATTAACGCTTTTCCCGGATTATGTTTTATGTACGCCAATGTTACCACTTTAGGGTCCAATGACCACCGGTGGATGACGGCGATGACGTTGAGAATATTCGCGGGAGCACCTCGACAGCAACAACAACAACAACTACAATAACTTCCACTCTCAAATATGGAAACACTAATAACAACAACAACACATTAACGAGGCAACTAGTTTTCTTGCTTTGCGCTTGACTTGAATTTTCTTCACGTACATTCAGAAGTATTTTTACGTGAATTTCTTATATATCCACTACTTATATGTTGGCTCACGTCTGCCCGACTGTCCGTTGGTTTGTCCGTTCGTCTGTCTGTCCACTCATCGCGGTCGGCCATTTTTCCCCACAGCAAATGCAGTTTTTATCGCCGCTAAATAAATATAATATATTTTTTTTGTTCTATCCACATTGCTTCGTTTTTGCTGCACAACTTCAATTATTTATCCACACTTTGCTTACATTTTACTATTTATTCTTTTCTCTTCGTGCTTCTGCCTTCCAAAACTTCTTTCTTTCACTCTGCTGACTGCAGTGGTCGTTGCAAACTTTTGTCTTCAGTTTTGGTATTTTGAGTAAATCAACGTTGAACACAAATGAATAAAATAACGAAACACAAACTTAAATAATACAAAAATAAAAGACGAATGCTCTGATGGGCCGTGTGTTTGTGCTCCCAGCGATTTACGATTTTTTGTTGAATGGAACTGAACGCAATTGTGTGCCACACAAAAATTTAACAACCACCGACTGTCGCCGCGGATTCCGTCCATTGAGGCGAAACCCACCGACAGTCGCTGTCCAACATGTAGTTGTTGCTTTTTCGCCGCGATAAACGTCAAACAAACTAAGTTCGGACTTAATGGTTCACGTCTTCGCTACGGAAGACTAGCACTAGCAAGTGGCATACTCCCAGATCGAGCAAAACTGGAATTTATTATTATATATTAGAATGAAATAATTTAATTATATCTATTTTGGACTTCAATATATGTGTTGAATTTATTTGTGAATTAAATATAAGATATATATGTATAATTATATTATAAAATTGTAGTGTTGTTGTCTTAAGAGTTATGTCTGATATTGGCTCCAGTTCACAAAATATCGTCGTTCAGAGCTGCCGTTTCGGAATGAATTTTGAAGGCACAGCTGCCACTCGAATGAAATCGAATACGAATGGCAAGTAGGCGCAGGCAGAAACTAGTTTTTGTAGAATTCTGCTGGCGAACGAACGCAACGCTGCGCTTGGTTTTCATTCCGAATGTGACGCTCGTCGGTCCGCCTACAAAACCCGCTGCAGACAGCGGAGAGAAAACAACAAAAAGTGATGGAAAAATAAACATAGTAAAACCCCAAATTTTCGAATTGAAGTGAAGAAATTTTTAATGTTGAAAAAGTGAGTGCATTTAAGGTAAAAATTGTAAATTGTTTTAATTGAAATTCAGTCTTTCGAAAAAAGAGTGGTGTGAGAATTATTAAAGAGTAGGTGGTTGAATTGGAAGGGGGGATAAACGAAACGAAATGAGAAAACTTTACACATGACAGAAAATGCAGTTGCGCTACTGAAGTTTTAATCGCGTGCGTTCGTGTGTGTGAATGTTTATCTGCGGAGAGTTTTCGTGATTGCTTTGACGGTGTGTAGACTTCTTTTGGTTTCGTGAGTTGACTGTGCGTACGTGTGTTTGTAGAGCAGCAGCAGCAGCGAAAGATTAAAGTAAAGTAAAATCAAAGAGAAAGAAGAAAAAGGTGCTCGCTTGAAAAGTTTAAACACAACAGACCGAGTCGCAGTCGTCTTTTTCATTTCGTCTTTGACTCGCCTTCGTCGTCGTTCGTCGTTCGTCGTCTACTCTCGTCCGACTTTTGTTTGCCTGGCGTTCGTCGAGCGTTGTTGTTGTTGTTGTTGCTCTCCACATCTGATTCGAACTTCAAGTACATTTCTTAACCAAGTTTTATTGCCGTCTTCCCCTTGCAACGCCTTCGCCCCTCATCCTACTGTCGTGTGGCGCTCTTGCTCTCGCTCGCACTCGCCCCTGTCTCCGTCCGGCATCCGCATATCGAAGACATTCATCACGATTCAATTCGTCGAAGCGGCCACAGCAGCCCGTAGAGAAGTGTTGTTGCTCGCGAAGTAAAAGGAGAAGAAGGAGGAGGAGGAGGAATTAAACAAGCAAATAACGTGTTTTTACGTTTTACTTCCTCTCCCTTGCCAGTTCTCCCGCTCGCTCGAGTTTAATTGTGTAATAAAAAGTGTAAAAGAGAATAAAAACAACACTACCTAAAAAATTGAGCAGAGCTGCAGGTCCAACAACAACTACGACTAAAAAGTGAAAATGTGTAATTAAAAGTTTTACAAGATTTTATGTAAAAAATCCAACAAATTTAACAACAACCACCAAAACCCCGCCTCCAAACCCGCAGCTTTCCGATGAAATACAGGGCTGTGTCGGACTAGCAGGGAAATTCGGGCTGCCAAGTGTGTGGCATGTGTTTTTAGCATAAATCTCCCTGTTATTATTTTTCCTAATCGCAGGTAATTATTAAACAGCAACAACTAAAAAATCCTTCATATGCCTTTGATTTTAAATTCACTGGAAAATCCTATTGGCGCTCGATTCTCATCGTTTTGTCTCGGGTTTTATCGCCTGTGTGTTTGTTTTTGAAATATTTCCTTTCGTTGTTTATCTCGTCAGCTAATCCGCGCTTGTCGCGTTGCCATCCAGTGGCAATGGCACTGCTTCAAGTTTCAACAATGTGGCCACTCATTCGGTTGTCGCCCTACTCTTTTAATCCTCGCTTTCTGGTATCGTATCGTCTCTTTCTCCCTCCCACACGTAAATTTATTAATTCCTTTTGTTTCTCCTCTCTCCATCTTACTCCCACGCGTTTGTCTCCCCCACCGTCTCTGTTGATGCTCGGGCCGTTTTTTTAATTAAAATGCATCATAATTCATATATTCAATTCGACTTCAATTGCTTCTCCACATTCGTTGTTCGAGGCCCTCGACAATTCCTGCGATTGTTTTTGTTGTTCTATGCATTTTCCTTCTCCCACTCCTCCCTCTCTTCCTCGTCAGTGCCATACGCTCGTTCTACGATCGCTTCAACGACATTTGCCTCCTCGGTGCCATTTGCCTGCGGTTCCTTCTTCTCGTTCGCTTCAATCGGCTGTTTCGCCTGTTATTATTATTATTATTATCGTTGTTGTTGTTGTTGCTTTTGTAATCGGATCCTCCATGGACGTTGTTGTTGCTGCGGCTCGCCGTCGGTTCCAATAGAGCTGCCAGCTGTTTGCGTTTTAATTTTAGAAAAGGTTTCGTTTCGTGTTCATCATTTGTTTTGGAGTTGCATCAGCAGGAAATCGTATGTTCCGTCGTTTTTGTTTCTTTCTTTCTTTCTTTCTTTTCTTCTCCCGCTTCTTTTTCGCTTTCATGCGATGCACCTTTCGGTAATCTTCTTGTTGTTGTTGGCGCTGTTAGCGATAATGTCGGGTTCACGTCCCACGTGCCAAAGGAGCGGCGTATTTTGGGATTTGGAAAACACATCTTCGAGATGATTAATGGTTTACGCTTCGATGCGATATACTGGGTGTTTTTATTTATTTTTGACGGTGGAAATCGTGATTTTGAATTGGAATATTTTTTTAGTGAATTCGTTTTTAGGAAAATTAATTTGGAAATTAAATATAAAAAAAGAAAAAATAAATTTAAAACAAAAACCAATGTAATCAAAAAATGTAAATATTACAAATTTAAATAAAAAATTTATATTAAAATGGTAGAACATATTTTTTTAACAACCTCAAAAAAAAAAAAATAAATGAATGAATAAATACCAAATAATCATCAGGGAGCGGTTTTCTTTTCCCTGTTCTGTAATCAAAGTCGGCGGCAACTCTGGTGCTCCCTCTCGCCTGATTTCCCCCTCTCATTTCAACACACACACTCACACATCACGTACATGTCCCCATGTGCGACGACAACTTGTCTCCGAAACTAAACTGATTTTTTTTATGACTATTGGTGAAATTTATCTTTACAACTCTGGCCGGCCGACCCATCGCCGCCCTCCCAATCACGAACCCCGCCGCCCGCCACCGACCGTTGATCACATCGCTCAAAAATCCAACGAGGACGTATTCGAGAGAGAGAGAGCGAGAGCAAACGATTTCCATAAAGTGCAATTTCTTCCATCCAACTTCACACTTTTCTCTGGAATCGCTTCGTGCGCCGATTTCGCACGAAACCCAATGGCAAAGGCAAGGAAGGCGACGTAGAAGAAGAAGAAGACGACGACGATACCGACACCGAGAACGTCGAGGAGAAACAAAGATGAAGGCAAAAGTTATGAAGACATAGAAGAAGAAGCAATCGCCGAGTCTGCGGAATGAGGTGAAAGAGGAACACTAAAAGATTGTCACTTTGTGGAAGTCAAACTGTGGACACAACACAGTCCTGCTTTTGTCACTTCGATCGCTCTCCCAGTCACATGATTCGCTTTAATTTCCACAATTGCCATCGGGCGAGCATATAAATCAATAAGAAGCAAAGTATTCAAAGTCGAGATTTGTGTGGGAATAGAAACGACTCCAACCATTACAGCAACAGCAACAACAATAATCACTCCAACGGTGGAGCTCGACACGCTCTCACTTGATTACTCTCTTCTGTACTCTTTCTTCTCTACACAAGTTTTCCTCCGAAGGCTCCAAAGCCCGACACAAACACAAACGCAAGTAGTCGTTCTTTCTCTCTTTGTCGCTCCTTCTTGGAGAACAGTTGGGGGAGAGTTTCGAATAGGATGCCTACGATTGCTCATTTATATATTCCACTCTCATTCTCTCAGTGGCTTGGGCTCTCCGTGCGAAACTCGGCGACTCGGTTCAGTGTTGTATGTTGCATGGAGCCAATTTGTGTTTGCCCCAAAATGATTCACATACAAGCCATCCACATACAATCGCACAATCAAGTATGCTCTCAGCAACTTCTGAGTTCGATGTTGCGGTCGTGTGGCACAGTGGCAGAAATGAACGAAGAACATATTGGGGGGGTTTCTCTTATACAACTCTTTGCAGAACTTTAAACGATATATTTTTTTTTTAATTGCAGTCTTCCTCCCTTAATACTTGATTAGATGTATTGTTTTTAAACTGTAATATGAATTGAGTTTACATCCGATTCCTTCGATGTCCTTCGAAATCGCTTTATTTCGGCCACTGTCCTGCTGTCGCTCTCGTCATCGAACTGAACTCGGCTATATTCTCTCGCTCTATCTCGTGCCAGGCTTCCTCCACCCATTACTACAGGCACCTCTCACTTCTGCGTATCCCATAGTTTTCGACACCAACGTGAAGCTTCGACATCCTCTCTGCTGCTCCTGCCTGGTCTGACATGGTCTGGCCGCCCAATGGCGACACCAACAACAACTCGCAACTCAACGTCACTACCGTCGTCGTAGCCGTCGCCGTGGTCGGCTCTCAGTTCAACGGAGTTCAGTTCAGTTGTACGAGATACGGTTCAACTTGCGGTCGCTCCTCGATCCGTCGTCGCTCGCTCGGTCGGTCGGTTGCTCTACCGAGAGAAGAGAAAACGTTTTCAAGAAATCTCCGTTTTCCAACACATTAATTTGCGAAATCAGTGTGGAAATTTTAGAAATTCGGTTAAAAACTAGAAAATTTACCAAGTTCCGATTGAAATAGTGCGAGATTCAACTGAAAATTCGTGTGGAAAAAATGGTAATTGGCGATTTTTATGGCCATTTGGTTGCCGGAGTACGAGTGAAAAAAAGTTTTTTTTTTTTTCATGCCTTATTCTTCTTCTTCTGGCTCCCTCCATTCTTTTTTCTCTCTCGGGCGCTTACGCTCACGTTCTCTTGCTATCTCTTGCACACTTATACCAAGCTAAAAACGAACTTGCAGAAAGGAGTCACCTTCTCGCTCACTCATTACTGACTTACTCGGTCGGTCGGTCGGCTCCGTGTCTCGTTCGTCGGAGCGCTCGCTCGTGGGTCGGTCGGTCGTTCGTTCGAGTCGGGTCCGTGGTCGATGTTGTTGTGGACCGCGGAGAGGGTGGGGGGCCTGTCAGGACTTTCAGAGTGAAATGGCGTGAAGAGCGAAGTGCAGAAGAGAGCGCGGTGTGCTCGGGTGCCGAGGGGCGACGAGGGGTCCCGGCGGATGGATCAACGACGTTTGCGTTGTCGACGTTCGAGACGACTGCGGGTGCAACACTGTTAAATTCTATTATTGTTGTTCTTGCTTTCTGGGCGATTACCAAATAAAGTTTCTCCAACTCGCTCCTGCCTCCCCTCTCTCTCTCTCTATCTCGTTCTCTCTGTGCTCCTGGCAATCTCTCTTCCTCTCCCTCGCTATCGCTGTCTTCGCGGCCAGTCTGTATGCTACGTGCACTGTTTCTTCCTCGTTCCTTCGTTGCATTTCTGCGAAACGTGTTTTTTTCTGTTGTTGTTGCCTGCTCTTCCTTTTGCATTTCTTTTTAGAAATTCAAAGCCTTCATTTGTCTTCATCGTCATCGTCATCGTCATTGCCAGCGCTTCGTCTCGTCTCGTCCCCATCTCCACATCTGTCTCTTCCACGCCTCCGCCGCCTTTTGACCAGTGCTGGCCACGTCTTCGGCGAACCTTCTGCATTTCGTATTCTTACCACGTTTTGTTGCGTCTTCGAAGAAATCCCACAAGACGGCGGCCACGACTCGGCGGCGGCCCCAGTGTTCCAAATGCGGCTCCGACCCGATCGAGACACATCAGACGAACGGACGAACGGACGAACGAACTAAACTTGTTCTTTCGCTTTTGGCCGAAACATTTTCCCCTCCTCCATCTCTCCTTTCTTTCTACCATTTTCGTCTTCTTTCGCTGGCAGTATTGTTTTTGTTATTCGCCGCTGTCCCGCTGTCGTTGCCAACTTCGTTGTTGTTCTTGCATCGCCGAACTGTTGTCATCGTCGTCGTCTTCGGTCTCGGTGTCGACGACGACGTCGCTGTCTTTTCTTTCCTTGACGTCGACGCCGAATACGGACTTGGGGCGTGGTGAAGATTTGCACATTTTCGTCTCGTCGCCGTCGCCGTCGCCGCTGCCTTCCACGAATCCTGTTGTTCCTCCTCGGCTTCTTCGGCCACTCGCTCTCGTTTCCCCCCTCTCTACTCCCCGTTTCGCCTCATGCTCTCCTTCTTCTTGTTCTCGCCTCGCTCCTCAACTTCTTCGTCTTCGTCTTGTTCTCCCTCTCGTTCTTCCTGTTGACCATTTTCGCCTCATGTCGCCGCATTTTCTGCCCATTCATTCTTTCCGAAAATGTCTCGCAATTAAATTCTTCTCTTCTAGAGACATTTTTTTCTACTTTTTTGCATTTTTTGTTCAGTCTAGAAACTGCACGTATTTCTGTTTTTGGTCAAAATGTGGGCTTAATGGAATTTCGTTGTGGCTCTTGTTCTTCTTGTTGTTGTAGATGTTGTTGTTGTTGTTGTTGCAGTCGTTCTGTCGGTGTCCGAGCCAAAATCTTGTTTCGCTCACCAATAATATGTGCGAATTTTCAGGAAATTTGTCCACATTTTGAAACAGGATTTATTGGTGTGTGTGACGGAGTCTCTTTTTGTGTGTGTGTGTGAGTGAATTGTACTGTATCAGTATTTCTGTGGGCGGAAATTGATTATAACTTGTTGAAAATAATACTCGAGGCTATTTTCGTGTCTTAACTAGGCGTTGCAAATGCCAATGGTCTGTCCGAGTCGATATCGGTCCGTCCGTCTGTCGGTCGGTCGGTGGTCTGCCTGTCAGGTTGTGCGGATTTCAGTTCCCAAAACAAGGTGCCATGAAATTCCCATTTTTCACATAAATAATGGTCAGCACTTTATTGGATTTTTTTTTTTTTGTTGGTTTATTTTTTGGTTTTTATTATTTCGGTTTTATTATTATTACCGATGTCTCATGCAATAAAATCAACAAGTTGTAGCCGAGTAGTCGAGAATCCAAAGCGAGCGAACCACATGGGCGAAGTCGGGGTTGTGGGAGTTTTTTCTGTGGTTTTCTTTAAATTTCCAACACCGTTGTCTACACATCCCTTTCATCATCTGCCGCCTTGATCGATTCGGAGGAGGCTTTCTCGGAATCCATCCATAATAATTATAAAACCTTCCATCCATCTCTTCCCCCCACCCTGCCCCCAACTCGCGCTAATCGAATTCCATTCACCGCCTTTAATCAATATTTTTCATTCGTCCTCCGTCCTCCGTCCTGGTCCTCGTCGTTGTCTTCTTCGTCCTTCGCCCGTGGCTTCTCTTCCTCTTCTTCCCTTGGTTCGCCTAGTTCTCTCATCTGTTCTCATCTTCGTCCTCAGATATGCGGCGATGATTATGTATCCTTGCGGTACACGGGCATGTCTATTCCTGGGAACATGTTAGTTGGTGTTGGGTTGTCCCTCTTTGTGTGTGTGTGTGTGTGTGTGAGTGTGTGCTACTTTTGTTGCTGCCGTTCGTTGTTGCCATTGTTGCTAGTGTAATGGTGCAGAAAACTGCAAACCGCACTATTTCTATTACTCACCGACCAGCCATCCAACCGAAGCGAACCGAACCGAACCACCCAGCGACTACAACAACAACAACCACAACGAGCCACCCGCCCAGCACAACACGACCTCCTGCTCCTCGCTCTCCTCCTCCCACTCCTCACTCGCCACACTTTTAAAGCCCTCTAATCTACTCAGCTCGACTCGACTCGACTCGGCTCGACTTGACTCGGTGCGCCTCGCCTGCGCCCTCCCCAGTTCACTTCACTTCACTCCACTCCACTGTAGTCCATTCATTCGCGCTCATTACACCACTGTGCACAACAACAACAACAGCAAGAGCGGTGCCCGCAACAACAACCAATGGCAACTACAAAAATTACATGCTCTTCCAGTCGAACGAAAGCCGGTTCCACCACAACAACAACTAGAGTAGTCAACCACCCGAGAACCACCCACTATTGCCAGTCCCACCCCTCTCTTTTTCACCAACCCACCTCCACCCTCTCGCGCTCTCTCTCGATCTATCTCGATGTCAATTTTATTATTTTTGCAGTTTTTTCTCCACTCGCTAACATTTTTGCAGAACTGTCAAATTTTCAGACTTTTCGATTGATATTTTTCTGACTTCGTAAAAATTGGTTCCTCTTGTAGTTTACGATTTTTAATTTTCATCGATTTTTAAATTTCCTTCCATTTTTTAATTTCTAAATATTATTATCAAAATATCGATCAATCATTTACGTTTTTCAATCACCTTCTGTTCTTGTTTGAAATTTCTTGAATTTCGCAATTATCTTCCATTTCTTTTAATCTTAAAATTTCCCATAATTTTTAAAATATAGTATCATTTTCTCCAATATTTTAATCTCCCTTAATTGGTGAGTTTTTTTCTCGAGACGATCACAATCAGGCGAAATTAGTCGAAAATTAAATGGCTCTGCAGGTCCTGCAGGTGCTGCCCTCATGACATGTGCTTCATTTTCCACCTGCTCCCGACGATGCTTCCTCTCTCTCTCTCTACCTCTGCCCCCTTCCCCTTCGCACCTTTCCGTTTGTCCGATTTCCGCCGCGGCCGGTCCTGCTCGTAGGTATTTTTCGGCCAGCCACATGTGAAATTCGTCTGCTCTTCCTTCCATTCCATTCACTTCTCTCCCGCCGCACAGCGACAGGTGTTTTATTTTATTATATATTTCTGTATGCCGCTGATGTCGCGAGTTTCGCCGATGTCAACCGACTTTGACTCGATTTGCGAAAACTTTTAATTGATGCCACTTTTTCCACCGAATCTGTTCGCCGCACATCACGAAAATTGTAAATTGTAACAACATTACATTACGTCGTAGTAAATAAAATTTGCATCTCCTCACGCTATTCCATTCCCGGTCTGGATCCTGCTGTATCCGTGTTTCGTGCCGGTCGGTCTCGGCGGTTTCTACACATACACATTTTCCCCCATTTCCTCTGCCGCTCGTTCGTTCGTTCGGTGTGTACACGTCATGAACTGAAATTTCCACTATCCTTGCAGCAGCTGCAGAAAGGCAGCAACAACAACGCACCATCCACTTGCTGCAGTTTTTCCTCCACTCCGACCCCTCGTCGTCCTCGTCCTCATCCTGGTCCCGGCCCTGGTCTCGACGCCCACGGCCTCGCCCTCGCCCTCTGGTCGGCGCCGCCACCACCCACTTCTCTGTCGTTGTTTCCGTCATGCAACGCCCTCAGTCGCTGCACCGGCACTGTGTGGAAAATCGAGGCGTAATTTTCTGCCCTCCTCCCACTTCTGCGAATTTTGTGAATGAATTTGTGTAATTTGACCTTTTGCCGGAGTGAAATTCTGCACGATGCTGTTGGGGTTGTTGACTGACAGAGGCGAGTCGTGGCGAGGCGGGCTGAAAGAGATGGCGCTAGAGCTCGGTCCTGGATTACGTTTGTGCGTACTTTCTTTTCATCGCATTTCTATTCTATAATTGATATTTATTATACCGAAAATGTCCAACGAAAATCTCGGCACGATCCCATTCATTCGGGACCGAGAAGCTCCTTCTTGCCAGCTTCTGGAGTGATTTAATTTTCCGATTTCCACAAGTTTTCCCCCTTCTTTCTTTCTTTAAAAACGCCAAGAGACTCCCAGAAAATCTGATTAATTTTCACCCAGTTCAATGGACTGATAATCCAGTTGCCTCGCTACCAACATCATTCACTTGCTACAAAGTCGGAACCCTGGTTTAAAACTGGCCATGAACTTTTATACACCTGGCAGAGAATTCGAGTTTCTTTTATGTGCTTTAGTATTCTCGAGTGCTCGAGTATTTCTTTAAAGAGTCTCACATCACAATTAAATCACATTTTGTTCTACTTTGCAGGATCTCTTAGGGCTCTCCATAGACGCGGCTGGATCGGCCAGCACAGCACAGCCTTGCCATGCATCGTTCCCTGAAACCACACGCACAAGCTAAGAAGGTGCCGCCACCCGCCATACCCGGTGATCTCCAAGCACAGCAACTCCAACACCAGCAGCACCAGCAGTACCAACAGATTCCACTGTATCGCTTGGGCGGCAGCATTTCTGGCAATTCGGGCAGGCAACTGGAGGATGGTGGCATCATCATGAGTAGCATGGTATCGTCGCCATCGCTCGAGGAGGGCGGTTTCAATTTGCCCCGCGAGACTTCAGTAGCTTTACGCATAAAAGGTGAGCACTCAATTTGCGATTGTCTTGTCGGTGTCATGTTATCGATGTGTGTCTTCCGTTTCAGATGAAATAAGCGAGTACGGCGCAGCCATGTCGGGAGCCGGGGGCGGCACCGCGTCGTCGTCGGTGTCGTCGAAGCAGCCGGCGGCGCCCAACAGCTCGGCCACGAACCCGCTCGTCGTCGGGTGTCCTCCATCGATCGTGCCATGTCCCCCGCCCGTGTTCTGTGCCACCCTGCGCGAGCCGCTGACGCACAAGGCCGCCGTCTACTACCACCAGCAGCTGGCCCTGCAAGAGGATCAGGGCATCGATTTGACACAGTCGCCGGGCCGGGATTCGCCCGGGTCGTCATCGGGCTCAGCTGGTTCTGGCTCACGTCACTCGACAGCCAGTT
The DNA here is from genome assembly GCA_947389925.1 of Coelopa pilipes. NCBI lineage: Eukaryota > Metazoa > Arthropoda > Insecta > Diptera > Coelopidae > Coelopa > Coelopa pilipes. Next base: position 5,723,168 of record OX376698.1, on the reverse strand, counting down.
TGGATTCGGGTCGTGCCTCATCCTATTTGACAGGTGTCTCGGGTGCCTCCATACGCGGCAGCACCGGCGGCAGCAGCAGCAGCGGCGGCGGTGGCGGCAGCTGCGCGCTCTCCTCGCCCCGCTGCAGCTCGGTCAGCTCGTGCTCGATCGGCAGCGTCGATCGCATGAGCCAGCGGAACGATGAGCTCATCATCGATTGGCTGTTGGAGATGAAATACGAGGAGTACGCGCAATTGTTCATCGCAGCTGGCTACGATTTGCCGACGATCGCTCGCATGACCCCCGAGGACCTGACGGCGATCGGCATCAAGAATCCCCACCATCGGGAGCGCATCAAGCAGCGGATCGACAAGCTGCAGGTGTTGGACAATCTGCCACACTTCGTGCCGGTAAGTTTTCGGGATCGCGATCCACTATCCACGATCATCATCTTGGTGTCGCCTTCGTATTGAAATTGGGTGGAATTAATTAACGCGACTGGTTTATTTGTTGTCATTAATTTCGTTGGTCGCTAATCACTGAGCAATCAAGGAAATATTAATATCGTCTATGCAAATATTTCATCAACCTCTAATTTATTTATGCAAATAGAAATATTTGCAAATGCCTGAGTCCGGGCCGGTTTTGTGGAATTTATAAAAGAAGTGCGAAATTGGCATAAACCGTATTCATTCATGGGATTTCGGGTCGGAGGCGCGAAAGGCGTTTGTAAAAGGCGTTTGTTTGTAGCAAGGATGAAGTTTTGGTTCGATTTGTTTTCGCTTTGTTCCCCACGGCGATCATGATCTACTATCAAAAATTCCGAAAATTTCGAGAATTCCGAAAATTGCCCGTTCTACCAGTATCTCCATATTCAAATCTATCCCCGCGGCATTGCCTAATAATTCCAATTCCGAAAACGCATCGACCGACCGTTGATCGATCGCCTCGGAAACCCATTAACGATTCCTAACAAGTTTTCCATCCATACAAGCACATACTACACATGTATATGTACGAATGTGTGTATAATTAATGTAACAATAACAATAGCTTCGTTAATTATTGGATCCACGTAAATATAGAGTGTAAAACATATAAAACAAGTTATTCCGAAAACGCCTGAGCCCCATACGAACTAGCTGCAAAGGCAAATGAGGGAGAGAAAAAAGAAAAACCGGACAGACTGACAGACAGACGGACAGACAGATAAATAAATGTTGCCTTTTAAACTTGAAATCCAATCTTGAAAAAACAGTGTTTTATGTATTGCAAACTTCTACAAACAATAGCTCACGATTTCGTAATCGGTTCAAGACATTTGCGAAATTTTCTGTTTTCTATTTTTTGCACACGTCGAAGGAAGGCTTCAATTATCGATCGGGGAATGTGGTTTTATCGAGGAGCAGCAAATGCCATTTAATAGACGTCAATTATCAGTAATTCATTCGTCGATAGCTCAATATTTTGCAAATTTTAATTAATGACAGAGTTCGACAAGTAAACATTCATGATAAAAACTCGCACACAAGCCTGTGGCGTGTTTCGCGATTATAAAAAAAAAGTTCTACTTGAACAGATAGCTGAAAATGTGCCAGCCTGCAAAATATCAATAAGACGACGAACACAACAACAAGTTGTCGGTTTTATGTTTTGTCTCATTGGCAATAACAGAAACAAGTGTTTTTTTGTTCGGTCCGTAAGTTCGACGGACGGCTTTGTATTACGGACGTTTCCATTACAATGCCATAGAAAATGCATGACTTGCTGATGAACAAAGAAAACAAAGTAGTCTTAGTGCTGTGAATCATGGCGTTCTTACAGGAAATGGCAGCTTTTCTCTACGATTCTGCTTCGAACAGCAGCGAACTGAAGAATGCCAAAAAATAATATTCACGAAATTCAATCTCTTCAATTCGTTGGCAATGCGGAACCTTCGTAGAGCCGTTCGAGTTGTTCGAAAAGTTTTAATTGACGTTTCCGTGCGTTTCGTTGATACGTATTTTTTCTATATACTTTATTTTCGTGATTTCCATTAATCACTTACAGCGTTTTTTGGGGTCTGATATGGGGGAAACGTGTGCACTGAAGAGTCACCAAAACGACCTTATCAGCCGCTGTTTGTTGTCTCAACCCACTCCCCACAAAAACAAAAAATAAAAATTATATACGAAAATTTATTTACTAAGCCAAACCCCAAACGACATGTGACGAAAAGCTCCGGGTTCCCAACATGCTAAACTCAATTCTACGTGATTTCGATACCACGAATTTAGCATAATGCCCCGTGTTCTGAAACCCCTCGAATCGAATCGTTTGGCTGGCGTTTAATCAGAGGGCCTGCTGTATTGATCGTCCATGAACTAGTTGATTATAGAGTTTAATCGGGTATTGATAAGAAATGGACAAGAAGAAATAAAACTCGAATTCCACGAACATCGAAAGCGAAACAGAAAGAGAGAGAGAGGGAGGCGACAGGAACCCCTTCATGTGGCGAGCTCGAACTCTCCACACGAGGCAGCGTGGTGAAGTCTCCAAAGTCAGGAGCCTCCGAAATGAACGCATCAAGCGGTATGCGTGTGTGTGTGCTGGTTGCTGTTGTTATTGTTGTTGCAGTGGTTTTTGTTTTTGTTGTTGGCTCACGCAATTCTCGATTCTCACTCGCTCTCGGCCCGTTTGCTAATTTGTATTTAATTTGGCAAGCTGTGGCGGCAACAACAAAATTCAAGCTCTAGCCACTAGCAGGTAGTTTATGGCATGACACTCTAACAACAACAACTATGACTACAAAAACAACAACGACGAAAGAAACTCGGTAACGTCGATAGAGAAAGAGACGGCTAATAAATAAATAAATTACTTTACTCAAAGCAAACCTGTTTCGCTCTGTTTCTATTCAAGATTTCTCGTCGTCGCCTTCGTCGTCGTCGGCGTCTTCTTCTTCTCCTTCGGCTTCTATGTAATTAAGCGTAACCTTCAAGGTCGTCACTGGAGCGCTGACGACGACGACAACGGCGACTGCGACTGCGACGTCGGCGACTCGGCTTTGTTTTATTATTGTTTTCGTATAGTTTGCGAAATTTGTCAAAGAACCAGAGGCGAAGGCGAAGGCAGAGGAAATAACGACGAAGAAGAAGAGGAAGACAAACGACCACTACTCAGAAGACAACAAAGCATAAGTGTCTTGTTTGGGTTCATTAATCAAACCAACAACAACAACAAGAACCTTTCCGTCACGTCGACTTGATCTGACGTCTCTTCTCATGTCCTCTCGCTCGGGTTCTATCGCTGCCTCTCGCTTCTTCGCACCTCGTTCTTCCTTCTTCTAGCTTCTTTCGCTCCATCCTCCACTGATCCCACCATCCACCTCGCATTCTACTTTACTCTACTTCACCTAAAGTTTTGGTAGCAAAGAATTCAAAGACCTTCACCGCATGTTTTTTATTTTATCATAAAAAAATCATGTTTCGCAGAATCGGAACTGATGTCAGTCGTGGTCTCCAGCTCGCCTTGGTCTGGGTTTGTTGTCCGTGTTGTTTACTCGGTAGACATTTCAAAATCCACTCCACTATTCTAAGGCACTTCACTTCGATTCACTCACCTCACTTTGCTTTGCTTCCTTTTCGCATTCTTCGCTCTATCGACACCTTCGCGCATTGTCTTTCGCCTCGTCTCGTCTCTTCTTTCCTTATCTTGCCTTGCCTTGCCTTGCCTTATGTTGTATGGTCTGGTCTGGTCTTTGAAATTTGCTCCCAGCCAAATGCAAAGCTCTTCTGAAGGTATTGAACTTTCGGTCGTTTATTATGTTTGCGCTACCGATGGAACATTTCAATGTTTCGACAACCACATGGCCGATCTGGCCGATCGCAATATATCTCTGGCGACGACTTTCATTTCGTGATCTGCAAATAAATTGGGTCAATCGACACACCATTAAGGTGTTGTCGGTGGTGGAGGAGGAGGAGCAGGAGAGGGGGGAGAGGGGGAGGAGGTGGGTTTTATAAAGTTATTAACGTACCGCGAAGGTGTCTCTTTTCCATTATATTTTCCCCACTCTGTATAGTTGCGGGCGTGTGTGGAGAAACGACCAATAATTTAGACCAAATCGATTTTGTACGCCCTAACGAGGTCGAAAAGAAAAGTCGTAAGTCGTAAGTCGTAAGACGTAAGACGTCTCTGTGAGAGTCGGTCGTCAGTGACAAATGTTGCTTTATCTTCGCACTCATCTTCTTAATGATGCTTAAACACGAAGAAAGTACAGTTGAGTTGAGACGATCGGACGATCGGTCGGTCTGTCTGTCACACCTTCGACTGCCATCGACCGGTGGAGGAGGAGGAAGAGGAGGTCTCGAGGCATCCGATGCTGTCTATTGGTTTAGTTGCTTCGACATTACTTCATGGCCCTATGCAAATGTTTACCTAGAATAATATGTCAGAAGTCTGGGTTTCTCCAACTATGGCCATCTTTCATGGCCCACGACTGCTGCAACCACATTTCCAGCGACGACACTTTCACAATTTAATTGCAACACTTCCCTCGTTTCTTAATTTTCAACTCTTACTCATTTTTGGAGTTCAAAATGAACTTGCACGTGAACTTTCATGGGTTTTCCTTTTAAAATTAATTTCTTACTTGGCTTTATGACCTGGCCCCTTGCTTGCAACTACTACAACCACTACGTTTACGTGAATTTTAATTGCACTCGTAAAATTACAACCTGTTTTCAAAATTGTCTCTTCCCTTCTCCGTCCACTCCTCCATCGCCGCTCGGTGTACAGGGTTCCATTGAAGAGTGGCTGCAACTGCTGCGACTGGAGGAATACATTCAACCGCTGCTGGATCAGAACTACAAGACCGTGCGTGACGTTACACAAGTCACCTGGGAAGATCTCGAAGATATCGGCATTGTCAAATTGGGACATCAGAAGAAGATACTGCTTGCCATAAAACGTGTCAAAGACATCATCAGCGGCAAATGGAATCCCGGCGGGCCGAACGCCTACCAGCAACAGGTACGGAATGAAATCTATTACTCCAATCAAATGGTTTTTGGGCGTAGTAAATCCGTATGGTGATGATAAAACATAGACTTTGAATAGCCGATAATGTGTGAGGACCAGAAATACATTTTCTTCGGACATCATGAAGACAGACGACATCTGTTTATTGTTATTTTTATCTGTTTGTTGCTCTGAATAGTTCATTATTTTTGACGGATTTCATTTCTTTTACATCGTTTTCATTAAACTTATGTGTCTTTACTTTACTCTACTTTACTCTTTGATTTAATTTAACGTTTTCTTTTGCCCTTTTTTACGTTTTATGTTGACCCTTGTGTTCCATCCATTATCGCAACGTTGAAACGAACACGAAAACCCAACGCCATTAGGACTACCGCAAGACCTGGCAGAACACGGTTCAAATGCCAACCACGCCAACCTATTTACCGACCACACGTGTCTCTTGGGACGACTCCAAAAGCTATTTGTCGTCCAATGCCGATGCATATTATTGCACCGGAAGCAATCACGAATGTTGCAATGGCAACGATGTTGTCTTGATCAAGGTAAGTGACCATGAATGGCTTGTCATCGGTCCGGTCACCAGCAGGTTGAGGGCTTTGCATACATTTTCATAATTTGTCAATATCGGTTGTTCGTTATTAATCGCTTATCTTGCGTTTATCTCTCTCCGAAAGGTCCGTCAACCACGCGGCAAGAGTTTGGAGTCCCTCGAGGACATTCACGACAATAGCACACGCAGCCACTTGACGTTCAGTCACTACACCACAACCGACTATGGTCACTTCACGCATCCAGCTCATCTGCAGCAGCACCAGCAACAGCAGGCCCTGCACCAGCAACAGCAGCAGCAGCAGGCCGCCATGATGGGCAATCGTCTGCTGAGCAATGCTGCCGGAAATATGGTAATTTATTGGCTCTCGATGTTGCGTCCACCACAACGTAAACTCAACCACTTCTCCAAATCCGCAGACTTGGCGTCGTTCCTATGACGATGGTGACATCACGCCCACCAACGATGCCCAGCGGGATCTGATGTACGAGGAGGGTGGCGGCACGTTGCCTCGCCAGCAGCGCAACATCTTGCAGCGGGCCGTTCTCAACAGCATGCCACCGATCGAGCATCATCATTACATGAACGCGGCAGCGGCTGCGGAGTACGTTTGCCATGCAGAGGGCCTGGGTGTCGGCGGGGGCAGCGGCGGCGTGGCGGACAACTCCAGTTTGAATGCAGTAAGTTCGACAGCAATAACTTGAAGGCATGTCTTTTTCTGATGGCTGATTTTTGCAATTGCAGACGTACTTGACCGGCAGTCCTATGTCGAGCAAGAAAATCGCTCCGGAGCCTCCGCGACGTCACTGTAGTATACGAAATTCACGCACTTTGAGTTCGGAGGGTGCACAAATGCAACAGCAGCAGCAGCAGCAGCAACAGGCACACGCCATTCACCCTGGCGCACAAAATCTCTATTACGGGCCACCAGTGGGCGGAGCTGGCATCCATGCCATGCATCACGGTGCTGCCCAATACATTCCAGCAAATATGCAACAAACGCAACAACAGCAGCCAATCTATGCTAATTACGCCACAATACAACAGACCACAGCCGAGATACACTGTGAGAAATTCCATGACAATAAGGTAAGGCCGTCCACCGTCTCTCTGAGACTAATTTCACCAATTTTAATTTTTAATTTCTATGCTTCTTTGCAGTCAAATTCCAGCATCGATTCCATCGATACCATTCCATTCGCCAACGAAAACACCGGCACCATCAAGCAGCGACTTCTCAATCGTCAGGATATGCCTGGTGGAAATGTCAACCAGCAGCAGCCGCAGACCACACACTTGCTCTCCTCCTCCTCGTCCTCATCGTCGTCTTCAACAAACACCATCGCCGCCAATATTGCCCACTCGTTCCACTCACTAAAGTCCTCATCGTCACTGCACGACGCCTCGCTCATTCGCAGCGATAGCATCGGCAGCAACACGAGTGGTGGCAGCGGCGGCAGCTCGGCTACGGTTGGCCTATTGCATTTACGTTCGCCTACGCTGCAGTATCCACCAACCGTTGGCGGCGATGCGGCAACAAGTGCGTGTTCCTCGGCAGCCGGCGGTGGCGCAATCATTACGACAACTGTGGATCTGCACACGCCCAGTGGCAGTGGTGATGCAGAGGGGTCGGCTGGAGGTGGTGGTGTAACCAGTGGTATTCCTCCTTCCGGCAAGACTGTGTCGGTGAATGTGCTCAATGACATCGGCAACATGCTGGCCAATTTAACTGACGAACTCGACGCCATGTTGGAGGAGGAGAAACGGGTGGGCTTGAACATTGACAGTGAATAAGGAGGCACGTCTAAAGCTGAATGGTTATGGACAGCAATTCGGTTTTATTTATATTAGTTTTATAAGCAGTCTTATGTTGTGAAAACTTCAGCTAATTTAATGATTAACATCACTTGTTAATACTATTTTTAGTATCATTTTAAATTCTGACTAACGTGTAAACACTTGTATTTTCTTGAAGGCATATCTTTTGTATGCTTGACTTAAAGCCACACATTATTGTACTCACATTTCATTTAATCAAACATTCCCTCTGTCCTTTATTCATGTGAGAAACCCGGATTATCTTGTGATTTTCATTTTGATATATTTTACATTCAACAGTTGTTCCTTTGGACAATTACATACATAGATATAGTTGTCTAAAACTGAATTGTTGTTAAACGAAGGCAGCGTACATTTCAAAATTCACTTTAAATACCTACATCAAGCAGCTAAAGTATTTACCAGTACATCTCTATATATTAATACATTAATTGGTATAAAGTAAAAACAAGAAATACATTTCTGTATTAGTTTAACATAGTTATTATATATGAAAGAAAAAAAGGAAAATCTTATATAGGCGGGTAAATATATATATATGATAGATTTATATATTGAATTTATATATAGGTATACAATTATATAATGTAATAAAATATATATTTTTTCAGTTTATTATTCTTTGAACTTTTTCAAATAAATATAAAATACACAAAAAAATCATACAAACAACCTACTTAAGCATAAATAAAATGTTAAATAAATGTTTCTTTTGGTTGGAATTTTTCAAATATTTTGTAAAGCTGAAATCAAAATGATTTTATAAGTGTTATTAAATAAATTTATATAAATATATATAATATAAATATACGAGCATATTGCCTTTACTTCATAATTTTCATTTACAACTTATGATTTCATTTTATAGTTTTCATTCATTTTATGAAATGTATTTAAATAAATAAAAGCAGTAATCATCACATGTTGATTCAAAATTAAAAATAAAAACAAATCCAACTATGACAACTATTATAAAACATATTAGAGTTATTATAATTAAATTAATATTGAAAATTAACGATTTCTATATAAAACCATAAATGAAATGAATGAAACTAACCGACAAAAGCAAATCAACCGGAAGACTATCTACTTAACATACAAAAAAAGTAAATGAAGCATTTAGAAAAAATAATAAATATAGAAACGTGTTTTATTTCAAATTTTCAGAAGAAATTAATTCGAGAGCAATTTTTTGAATCGCACGAAAAACATTGAGATATTCCCCAAAATGTCCCAATGGCAGCGTCGTTACTTGTGCGTGGTCTTCGCGATGCTGTGCCTCGTCCTCCTATTGGTCATGGACCAGTATCGCCAGCTGCTGGTGAAGAACGCTCTCAACAGCAGCCCCATGATCGCGAACCACCACAGCGGCGGTTTCATAACGGAAATTCTTCAATTGCAACGTTTGGAAATTGCTAAGGAATTCAACAAGATGGACTACGAAACAAAGGCATCCTTGAACGATTGGCTGGCTTCATTGATTCCAGAGATGCGGGGCTCGCCGAAGCGCTGCATCATCGTGTCGACCTGGTCGACGGGAGCGACATTCTTGGCTGAATTGTTGAATTCGAACGATGTGAGTTTCTATCATTTTGAACCCCTTCAACGAGTAGGCATTCGAAGGATAAGGGAAAATGAAACAGACTTTAGCGAACACATGAAGGAGTTGACGAATTTGCTCAACTGCAAGTACCCCGAAGTAAAGGAGTACTTGGCGTATGCAGCTAGACATCCCCAAGTGTTGGAGCGCAACCGGCGACTCGACACAGCATGTGACATAAACTCGGAGCTCTGTCGGAAAGCTGACTTCTTGCAGTCATTTTGTAAATTGTTCCCAGTGCAAGTTATGAAGTTGGTGCGTCTTCGGCTGGATTTGGCCAGGCAGCTGTTGGAGCAGCCAGAGCTCAATGTGCGAATGCTTTATATGGTGCGCGATCCTCGTGGTATCATGTGGTCTCGTAGTCAGCACACCTCATGGTGTGCTCCACATCCAGACTGTGCTGACCGGAAACTACTATGTCGCAATCTCTTGGCAGAACACGAGACGGCGGAGCAACTGCAAATGAAGTTTCCAACCCGTTTCCGAACCCTTCGCTTCGAGGACTTTGCGGTGAATGTTCCCGAAAAGGCGCGTGAAATTTTCAAGTTCTTTGAGCTCCCATTCAGCGCAAAGGTAAAGTTATATATAAAGTCGCACACGCAACGGAATATCGGTGGAATCACTTCAACCTTTCGGGATTCCAAAATGGTACCTTTTAAATGGAGACACATGTTGCCCCCTGGAAATCTTACTGGCATTGAAGCCGACTGCGAAGAAGCCATGGAAATGTGGGGCTACAGTAAAACACCAGATTATATGTCTAGACGGACTCTGCTATACTAAACATATTTCCATAAATTCAATCGTATGTATTTTGTAATATAATCGAAGTAGGAAATTCAAAACTTAAAATAAAAGACTTCATAGAAAAATACAACCCTGGTTAATCACTTACATATTCCGTACTGTACAGTTTGGCGGCAAATTTTTTGACATTTCATACGAAGATTGTCAATTTTCTTTGGGTTCTAATATTTACCGCTGGCGTTATAATTTGTAAAATTTAGATTGTGGGTTAGTTGATAAATGAATTAGTGATATTAAATCGCTAAACAAGATATCCATCATGGATCTCGATGATTTAGACATTTACGATGACTTGGATGCTTTCCACGAAAAGGAAGAGAAGGTGAGACTTGAGTAATTGATCCTTCATTGTTGCAACATAAAACCGATCCAAATAACTCTTCACAGAAATCAACTGAGCTTCTGAATCTGGAAGAAAAGTATAAAGAATCTTTAGAAACCATAGAGGCATTGCGACTTGAGATAAAGACATTACGAAAGCAGCAGAAGACTATTGAAGTAAACTTTCAAAATCTATTGGACACGGCAAAAGCTGAATTGAAACGAAAGGATCAGCAAATAACTCAGTTACGCAAAGAGTAAGTCAATTATTTTTTTTTCATTTAATTACCCTAATATTGATATAATTTTACAGAAAAGACGATATATGTTTCCGTCGAAAACATGTAAAACCAACCCCTGGTTCCTTTCATAATGAAGAGCATCAACATAGGAAAAGTTCTTCTACACACGTTAATCCATTTTCAAATTATGCACTTCCGGTACCTGTTCCTGAGGCGCAACAAGCGGAATTTTCTAAAGAGCACAAAAAGGAGCATCTACCTGTTGAAATTCCAGCAGCAGACATCAGCAACAATAAGCGAAATCGGTCATCATTTGATGGTACAAATACAGAGAAAAGAATTGATCCTCATAAATATGAGCAGCACCATAAAAGACCAAGGTTCGAAGAGCCTAAAGAAACTCACTCACATGACCGGAGTGCAGATGAACATAGACACATAAAAGATCATAAAAAGGACTATCGATCACAAGAACAGGATCGACACAATGACAAGTTTAGTAATAGGCATGACATTCGGTATAGTTCCGAAAAGAGTCGTCGCGACCCACGTAATCTTCAAGATAACCGCAAAAGCGTTTATCGGGATCACAAACATGATGTGAATGAGCGAGAAACGAAGGTCGGCCGAGAACGTGAGCGTCCCAAAGATCCAAGAGATGTTTCTGATTCTAGTCGTCAAAGAGGAGAAAGGTAAATCATTAAATTTTAAAACCTATTCAGATTGTTGTTTCCATACTAGTTCATGTAGGCCAATTTGGTAAATAACCGACGTTTAACAAGTAGAATATGATACTTTCAGTTCAAATTCCATGGAACATTCAACTAAAGAACTCCCAAAAATGTTTCAAGACAGAAAGGTGATGTTCAAAGATATGAATCATCAAAGAAATTCTACTAATTCAATGAATGATAAAGAATCGCCGGTGTCTAGGGAACAAAATGAAATAAAAATACCAAAAGACACTGACCAGCCAGGGAAATCAACACAAGCCATAAGTCCAGATAACGAAGTTGGAAACGTCACAAAAAATATCATAAAAGTTGAGTCAACTTTTCAAGAGAAATCGGAAGAAGTTAAATCCATAGAACAGAAGCCAATTTGTTCAAAAAACGAAGAGACGTTAAAAACTGAAAATAAAATCAACACTCCACCAATGACTGAAACTGAAACAGTACAGGATATTTTTGCGAAAGCCAGAAGTATAACATTGAAATCGAAGCAAAGTGATTTGGAAAATCAAAGGTTATCAGTCCCAAAAGCGGAATCAATCGAGAAAGAAGAGTTTTCCAAAACAACTTCTATAACATCACCAAAAACTGATGAAAACAGTAACCATACGGTGGTTTTAAATACTCCAAAGAAGGTTGCGTTATTCGATGCTCTTTTTGGATCATCGCCAGGAGTACAAAATGACAATAGCAAACTCTTGACAAATGTTATGCAAATTTTCAACAGTGACTCTACGTCTACTTCCCCAGGCGCATTCAGTGAAGCCAATGATTTAGAGACAAAAGAAGATAAATGTTTGAAAAACGTGGGGAAGGTGAAAGAGGTGAACGAGATAACTGCTTCAGTTGTAGAATCATATTTTACAGAGAACAAAGAGGTGGTGAAAGGAGAAAAATCTTCAACTCTGAATGAACCTGCTAAAAATGCAGATTCATTTTTCGAAAAGGTGTTTGAAGAACTCGAATTTGATAGCATACCTGGTTTAAGTAGTGCAAAAGGCAGTACAAAAGATACTGAGAACCTTCTCTATAAGAAACTAGAATCTGATGCAGAGAAAACCGATGTAGTTGATGTTGAAGTTGAAGATGATACTGACATCGATAATACAGATGAGGAAAATGGAAACAATGTCGTGCCGGCGGTTGAAAGCAAGGATGACAATAGTGATAATGCTTCTAACGATGATAAGAAGCTCAAGAGTAAGGTTAATCCAACTAAAAAGGCATCTATCGTAATAATAGAGGACATTCGATTGCCAGATGTCTTACCAATTGATAAGCTGTTAAACCCTGAGGAAGTTATTGACGAAAAAAATAGTCCAACCAATCACAAGAGTATCGATGTTGTTGAAAAACAAGCAGAGAATAAGGATACTAAAAAACTGGACTCATCTCCGAGTCCTCCTAAAGCGAATATAGTTAAAGAAGATGAGGTTCCAGCGGTTTCTACCAATCAATCGGAATTACTAAGGCCTGAAGAGCAAATTGATGCCAAGGTACCAAAATCTGTAGAAAATGTTCCGGAATCTCCAAAAGAAATTGTTGATAATTCTAATGTGAAAGCAGAGGAAATACCAAAAGAAGTGTTAACAGTAGATGAAAAGCAATCCGTAAATGTGAATGTAACGATAACAAGTGACAAAACTCAAATTGCATCAAATGAAATTGAATTACAGAAACCTGAGAAAACAGCTAAACAGGATGATATTCAAGAAAAGTTGTTTAATCTACGAGAGGAAGCGGTGAAAATTATTGATAAAAAGACATTCGATGATAATCAAAATGTGGATAATAAAAAACTTCTAATCAATGCAAAGCTTGAGTCCGAAAAACCAGCAACGGATACAAAAAATATTGAGAAGAAAAACACTGAAAATCAATTATGTGATAAATCAAGCAAATTGGAATCACAGAATAATAGTGTAGAAACCGATAATCATAGTAAAAACGTATCTACTCCTTGTGAAAATAATAACATTGTTGTTAAAAACAAAATCGAGGAGAAATCGCGTCCGACCTGCAGTGATAATTTGCCTGAATCTACTCAGAACATCGTGCCATCAAATGAAACTTCCTCCAGTGTAATGAACATGGAACTTGATTCTCAGATTAACGAACAGAATGAAAAACTCCAAAATAAGTTAAATACAATCAGTGAGGGTTCACAACCTGATGCAGGAATCTTAAAGGATTCGGCCGAGAAAAAGGAGATCAACTCCACCAAGTCAGTGGAAGTTATGGAAGTTGAAAATCCAATTTCAGATAATTCAGATAAAGAGAAAGCAAACATTCCATCCAAGGAGATAGCTTCAAATATTATTTTTAAAGATGCTTCATTCAGGGATAAAGATATATCGCGTGGACAAAAAAGTGAATCGAAACCCGAAACTTCTGTTCTGGAAGCTGAAGATAGAAAAAACATTTTTGCGGCTACTGAAGCGCCTCTTAAAGATAAATGTGCGGCTGTTGATGAATCTAAGTTTGATGAGACCAATGAACTGCACAATTCAGAAACGGATTCCTCATTGGGTTCGTCTACGGAAAATAAAAGTTTAGACAATGCGGTCTCATTTTTGAAACATAGTTTCGGTCCACTGATCGCCAATGAACGAAGCAAAAAGAAACCACCGACCAAGCTAAAGAACTTCATCAAACTCAACATTCCAACACCTAAGGCTAGGAAACGTAAACTACAAGAGGCTAAAGATGAGGATCTAGTCAATAAAAATTGTGGAAAGGAAAAGATTAGAAAATTGGAAGAAATGTTTGAAAAAGATATTCTGAAGCGATCTCCTGAAACAGAGTCGTCGGATGCCGCGAAGAAAAATCCATTAATAATTGAAAAAACATGCATTAAGAATGACGAGGAAGTAAAAAATATTCAAGACAAAGAGGCGAAGGTCAGTTCGGACAAAGAGAAAAAAACGCATGGGAAACACGAGAAGAAGCCAAAAGACGATCGTCGACATAATTCGAAGCATGACAAAGAGATGAAGGACATGAAAACCGAAAAAACTGAAAGTCGCAACAAATCAATGAAGAGTAAAACTCAAAAGTCGGACAAGGATATTCCAACGAAGAACACCGCAAAGTCCTCGGGGCGAACTGCAAAGAATGCACGACGCATCCTCGATTCGAGTAGTGACGAAGAAGAACAAACCACAGAGCCCAAGAAATCGGAAGCTCTCGCGAATCCCGAAGAAGTCAAACAACCAGTGCCTGCGGATAAAGCAGTCAATGTTGAAGAGAAAAAAACGGAAAACAGAAAAATAATTCTTCCAAACACTTCATCGGGCGAATCCTCGAAACATGACAAATCGCTTGAGATTCCACAGGGGGAAGAGAGTTTTACGAATTGCTCCACGCCTCCGAGGGATCACTCGATCTTCCATCAAGATCAGGTCAACAAACTCGCCCATCCTCTGCCACAATTCAACAACTTGCAGGACCGGCAATACAAAGATATTGATTTGCGTCTGCAGACCATGTTTCAGTCGCCACCCTACGTGGCGGACAAAGTGCCTGTAATTCTACCTCCCCAAGCGACGGATTTGCCAGCGACAGCTCCGCCGGCTCACGAGACTTTCGACGAGGGAGCCCAGAATATGAATCTGAGCACCGTGACCATTGACGAGACCCTGAACGCGTCCAGCTTGGGCGAGCACAGCTCGCTGAACGACACCAGCGGCAGCTTGGAAACGAAACGCATCTCCCTGGGCAAGAGCGATTATCTGTTCGAGAAGGTCTCGGACAACGTGGTCAACGTCTTCATAACACGCAAGCGGCACAAGAAGAACAAGAACAAGACGTTGGTGCCGTCGACCCCGTCGCTCGCCGTGGGAGGGGGCGGGTCACACCCTTCCCTATAATTTGTTATTCTTCCTATCTATCCATAGGTTGTTTGAGCTACTCATAAGTGATTCCTTCGTTATCCTTCATTGGCAGCGCTAGCGATATATTATTTAAATTATTTTTAATCTAGCTTTAAGTTTGTGATTATTTATCTTACTTGTTTGTGTAAATTGCTGTATTTAGTTAGGGTTTTAGTTTAGTTTTGCACTTATTAATAAGTTCGTATCACATGTGTTTAAGAGCACGAAGAAAACATATAAATATCTATATTTATGTTTGATTATATTTCATGTTGTTCAAACAAAACAACCTATTTTTTAATCTCTTTATTGTAACATAACAATAACATCAACCAAAATAATAAATAATAACAAATAAACAAATGATTTATTTAGAAGAAACCCCGAAAGAAATACTGTGTGCGAAAGTAAATGAAAATCGGGTGCCAGGGACCGGGGCACGAGGTCCTGGCGTGCTCTTCGTTGCCATTCCTATTCCTCCTTCTGCTTGCCGAGCAGGAAGTCGCGCACCTTCTGCACGTGGAACAGCGGCACCGACAGCACGGCCCCGGCGCACGCCCCGATCCAGTAGACTATGATGTGCTCCAGGTTCGTGTGGCCGCGGCAGCCCCACTTGAGGGCGGTGGCCAGCACCGGGTTGAAGTAGCCGCCCGAGAAGTTGAAGGCTGAAATCATAATGTAATTAAAAGCGTAAACTGTTTTTGAGTTCGTTTTGGGATTGAGTTGAGTCTTGGTTGGTTTTCGTGCGCTCTGCCTGGAGAGAAAGAAGCCTCGGGCTTACCGGCTACGACCAGGCTGGTGCCGATGAACGAATCGAGGACGCTGCAGAACTTCGGGCCCTTCTCGGTGAGCGTCTTCGAGGCCAGGCGGCAGAGCAGGGTGGCCACGCCCTCGATGGCCGCGCCCATGTAGGGACTGACCTGAGAACAAGTGCAAGTGTGAGCGAGATTGGGATTGGGATTCTTTCGATTTGCTCGTCTTTGGCCAATCGTCAGTTGGTCACCTGTAGATCGGCGTTGCACTCCTCGAAGGCGCGGCCCTTGTGGGTCTCGGCGAACTCGAACCACCAGAAGACCTGCACGATCCGGTACACACAGCAGCCGCCCATCAGCTCGGCCCAGGTGCGCAGCGCCACCTCCTTCACCGACATCTTCCCCTCCAGCATGTCCTCCATGTGCGTGTAGGGGCAGGCGGAGGCGTCGCCCCAGACCTTGCTCCACCAGACGGTCAACAGAAACAGGAACACGGCGTAGGCGGCGACCCCGAAATTGTCGGCCACTTGAGAGGGCGGGGAAGGGAGTGCAGAAATTAGAATTTATGCAAATGAGGGACGATCGTCGGAGGCTCACCGATGATCAGCTCGAAGCAGCAGGCGCACAATTCGGCGGCGGCGATGGCCTCATTCATGAGGATCGGCACCAGGCCCTCCTCCCTGAAGAACCGCTTGGAGACTTTGCGTGCGACCTGGGCCAACACACAGCAGCCGACCATGAAGCCGGTGCTGATGCCCAGCGAGTTCATCGACATGCTGCTGTTGGGGGGAGCGAGAGAGGAGGTCGTTAAAATCGTTCTACTGCACTATTTTATGGGGAAAATTCAAACGCTTGTAAAGACTAATCTAAATCAAGTATATTGGTAAAACCGCAGCTAGTTCGCACAGAGTTTACTTCAGTGATTTGGTGTATGATTCTCCAAATGATTATAGCTTTTCGCAATTTAAAAAAGGCCTTTGAAATGTGTTTGGTCCCATTTTTCCGTTCACAACTCTCGATCGCGCTCTGCCTTGCAAAATGTCACTCATACGCCATCGGGCACTTAGCAAATTTCAATTCAAAAACACGAACATTTTCAAAATATCAAAAATTAAAAATAACAGTGTTGTAATGCCTACAAAAACAAAAACACCAACACCAACAGATTTTGCACGATATTCTCGCGATCGCAAATGTTCTCATTATATGTATGTGTGTATGTACATAGTTATTCCGCGTTTTTGTTGTCTGTCTCTCATTTTCTCTACTCATGTCATCGAAAATCAACAAATTTTTTGTTTGTTTTTCACTTAGTTTTCCTGTGGATATCATTGAAATATATATGCTCTTCACCGATAGTTGCTAAAAATAATTTAGCTTGAGTTTTTAGTCCAAGTTGATTTTTCTTCCATCTTTCATGAACTTTTCCATGGATAGTTCTTAATAATACTTATGTTCATGGGCATTTGCACTTGATTCACTAAAGTAGTCCATATATATTGAGTGTAATTTTATTAAAGTTATAAGAAAACCAGAAAATTACATGATCTATATTTGTCGTCCGCACAAGTGGATTCTATGAACGTTCTGTTTTATTGCCCACTGGGTGCAGAGGCTGAGCTGCTGCTGGCTGAGAGTGCGCGTAACAACTGCGGCGACGACGACGACGACTCTTTTTCAGAATCGAAATAATTAGCATTGGTTTTCGAATTATTTTCCGAGCTCGATCAGCTGCTGCTCGTTGTCTCTCGCCGCATTTGTTGTGATTTTATGCGATCCTCCTCTCTTCTCCCATGCCTCCGCTCATCGTTGTTGTCGCAATTGTTATTCTCATTGACATTGTTGCTGTTGTTGTTGTTGGAGCACATGCTCGGAATTGTAAGCGGACAAAATCAACCGCCAACGACTTGGAGCCAGGTGCCATTTGATTTTGTTGGTGTGCGGATTCTCAACATGTCCATATTAAATAGATTATTTTTTTAGTATATCTTCCAACGGCGATATTGACAAATATTTTTTCATAAAAATTAAATATGATATTCTTATTATTAGTTTTACATTCACCATATGTGATGAAAGCCTAAAGGTATATTTGAAATGGCATTAAAAAAAAAAAAAAAAATTCGAATTCAAAATTGCGTTGAGTTGCATCCCTGATCGCCGGCTGCTGTTGTAGGGTTTTCACGTTCGCCGACTACTGTCAAAAACAGCTGACTTTGTTTTCGTTCGCCTGGTGCGGTGCACGCTTCGTTGTGCAAGAGGAAAACGACGAAATTCCCAGCATCGAAGGCAAGTTCGTCAATTAATAATTCATCAATTAAAATTCGGGATTTTCCAGATGTCTCTACTACTGCAACGTTTTGGATGCCATCGCATCGTCAGCGCTTCATGTGCCACAGGTCGTCACAAACAACTGCAGCAGCTGGTGCCGGCCACTCATCCTTGGCTGTCCAGCAGACATCAATCTAGCGCCACTCCTCCCGCCGATGACACCACCACATGGAGGCCAATCTACCGCCTGCCTCTGGCCCGTTGGGCGTCTGCTGTCAATCGCCTGAAGGTCTACCAGGCGATCGTGTCCGCCCTTGGCACCCCCGCCGTCTTTGCACTGGAGCAGGCGGGCGAACTGCCAGCCCAAACGGGCTTCGTGTTCGCCGCTGTGGGCGTGTCGGGCGTCTTAACGCTAACGCTAGCCAGCTTCGGCATAAGAAATCTCGTGGGATTCCTCTACATCAACGACGTGGAAGATAAGGTGAAAATCTCGTATGTCGACTTCTGGGGACGGCGCAAAAATCAAGTAGTCGAGATCGACGACATGATTCCCGCGTGGGAACACGAGAATCCCACCCGCTCGATCTTCTACCAGCCCATCCAGCTGTACAGCGATAAAAGGGTCAAATTCAAGCTGCTCCAGCGGTTCGGGGTCGTGTCGGACTCCGAACTGTTTGCCAAACTCTTCGGAGAGTAGAGCCAGAGACAGGGAGTAGAGATAGAAAATACTTTTGTGTGTTTCAGTAGTCGTTTCTAAATTTATTAAGATGTAAAATAAACCTGTATTTATGTATAAAAACTAGAAAACTACAAATCTATGCGATATACACATGAATGAATGTCCGCGACAACGAGACCAACAGCTACAACCACAGCTACAACCCCTTCTCTTGAACTAACACACAGCTGCCGTACAGTCATTGCATCACGTCTCATCTTACACTGGCACCTTCCTCGCCGTCATCGATCGCAGCTTGCATTGGCGCCCGGCACGGCTTCCGCTGCCCGCCAGTCGACTATAAACAATCTTGCGCTTCGCTGGCGGCCGCCGTCGCCGCGTTGCACGGCTCCAGGTCTGGTTTCTTATCGGCCCTGCCCAAGTGTTTCGCCTCCTCAACCTGCCGGAAATCAGAAAAAAAAATTGCACGTGTAAAATCACTGCAACGGCCGATGTCTGGCGGGTACTCACGGTGTCGGGGAGCTTCTTGCGGAAGGTCTCGGGCAGGAACATCGTCAGCAGCCCGGCCGAGAAGGAGGCGGCGCCGAAGAGCAGCAGCGGCAGCGCCTCGTAGTAGATGCCCTGCAATAGGAGGTCGATTAGGCGATGCGACCTTAGGCTTAACATCAGGCCAGACGGCACTCACCAGGAGGGGCACGAAGGGCGCCAACATCGCGCCGAACCGGGCAAACGTCGACATGACGCCGACTCCGCCGCTCCGGATCACCTGGCGAAATGATCGACTTGACATGAGTTCGAGTTTGCGAACTTGAGAATTTAATTGTTTCGTAATTAAACTAAAATTAAACTTAATTACCCATGCACCAGCTTCAACGATTGGCGTGCATTTCAAACAAATAGACGAGTAGGGAAACAATGGAGGAATGAACGATTGAGAGCTTAAATGGGGTGAATAATCAAATGAAGACCTTGACGAAAGCTAAATCGAAATCGAATTGAAGTCGCGAATTGACCACTGGGTCATGGGAGATGGCGAGGAGTCCAAGCCAGGTCCTGCCTGGCACCAGCACCAACAACAACATCACCACCACAGGCTCACGCGATCGAGCAGAATACTTACAGTCGGCATCATTTCCGTGGTGTAGGTGTAGAGGACGGAGAAGGACGAGGTGATGCCCAGTTTGCCGATCAGGAAGAGGGTGACGATCGCCCACGTGGTACCTGTGCATGTTATACAAAAAACGTACATTTTTGAGTATCGAATTCGTGTGTGTTTCTATGCTGTGCTATTAGCGCTAAAATCAGTTAACATTACGTGTTTCCAAATTTGTTTGCACTGATCGTACAGACATAAAATAGAATAGAATAGAATACAAGATATACATATATAACAATTATCGTCGATATGGTGCGTAAGTGAGAGAGGGGGGGGGGGCGTGTGCTCCGTCTCACCTTTCGTGATGTAGCCGCCGGCGATGCAGGTGACGGCGCAGAGAAACAACGAGCCGGTCAGCGAGAGGCGGCGTCCGAACTTCTTCAGCGACACCTAGCGAGAGAGCGAGGGAGGGAGAGCGAGAGCGAGAGAGAGCAACAGTGAGGAGAGTGTGGTTCGGACTGAGAGCGGTGGGGAAACCTACCCAGGCCAGGGTGTAGCCGGGGATCTCGACCAGGCAGACGAGGGCGAAATTTAAGTACTTGTTGCCGCTCAGGTTCGTCGAGTTCAGCGAGAGGCCGTAGAAGACGATGGCGTTGATGGCCCTGCAATGGAGGAGGACGAGGAGCGAGCTCTATAGAGACGACACGGCCCAGGCGAGCGGAAGGAACTGGGAAATTACCACATGTACAGGAGGATCGTGTACTGAAAGAGCAACGTCTTCGAGGTGAAGACCTCCTTCACCGCGCCCCAGATGGCGTTCTTCTGGCTGGCCACCGACGTCGCCGACTCGTAGACCCTGCCATTGGGCACGACTTTGCCCAGCTCCTGCGACCGCGACGAGTCCTCGAGGGTGGAGAGCAGGGCGATCGAGAGATCCTTCTTGTTCACCATCGCCGCCCGCTTGATGATGATCGACGCCTTGGCCCGTTCGTTCTTCGCGATCAGCCAGCGCACGGACTCCGGCACCAGCCAGTAGTAGGCGATGAAGAAGACCGGCGGGATGGAGAGGACGAACTGGAGGAGCTGCCAGTCGTGCAGGAGCCACGCGCAGAGGCCGACGAACGCCTCGCCCACCGCATAGAAGTAGTTGAGGACGTTCGAGGACATCTCGCGCTTGCCGGGCCCCACCATCTCGACGCCGATGATGAAGGCCAGCGGGTAGACGCCGGACGTGCCGACCGCGTTCAGGAACGCGAACATGATGAAGCTGTTGTAGTCCCAGGCGACGCCCTGCAGGATCCCCGTGACGGCCATGAAAATGATGCACATGATGAAGATGTTCTTGCGCCCGAAACTGCATCGAGAGGGGGAGATCGAGTGAACGACTGTTATACATAGAGTTGTCCCTGTCTATCGTACCGATCGGCGAGGTAGCCGGAGAACGCGGTGCCGACGACGAGTCCAGCGAAGTGCATCGTGCCGACGAAGGCCAGGCGCCAGGCGTTCTCCTTGCACGTCAGTTGCCACTGCAAGAGAGAGGGCGAGAGAGAGAGAGAGAGAGAGAGTGACGGTGAGTGAGAGTAACGTAACGGTGACGTTGAGATAAAACGAAGCAGATGAGTCATTTGCGGAACTGAATCGCCCTGGCTCCCCTCCCACTCACCTCCTGCACGATGGTGCGCTCTTCGGCATCGTAGACCCACGAGTGGCAGCGCTCTCGCGTCTGCGTGTCGAACATCTCTCGGGCACAGCTGCCGTTGACGTCGATGTCGGTGTCGCCGTCGCCGCCGCCGTCGCGAGCGCCAGCTGCTGCCAGGCCGGTCGGTGTGGGGGAGGTGGTGGTGTCGGTGCTGTCGGTTCTCACCCCGTACCGGTAGCAGGTCTCAGGGGTGAACACGCCGTACTTGTCTGTGCTGCCAGGGGTGGCGTTCACCAGCCACGACGGAAGCAGCTCCGGCTCGAGCGCGTCATCGCACTCGGGTATCGCGCACCTGTAACGAATTGAGTCATGTGCAAACGCTGTGCAGAAAGACAAAAACCGACCTGTAGCTGGGCGCGCCGGCGGTGAAGACGTAGGACAGACTGTTGGCCGCCGCGAACATGACCGGCAGGCAGATCAGCAGGTAGTTGCGTTTCTGGTACCGCCCGAACTCGCCGATTTCCTCGAGGATCTGGTCGAAATCCATCATCGATCGATTCGTTGCGACCTCACGAGTTCACGAATTAAATTAGTTAAAGAAAAGTATATCTTGTATTAAGAGTTTCACAGGAAATGCCAGTGATATTTTGTCACTGATGATATGTATTTCAAATTGATTTTTTCTCAATGATTTCTCATAATGTTAATACTATTTTTGCTGCTTCTTGATGCAGGGAGAAATTTTTTCTTTAGCCGCAATTTTATTTTGATGATATGCAAAAACACTTTGCTGCATATTCCTGTGTGATTATAAGTATTCTTCTCTGGACATATTTTTTTTTCAAATTTCCATTACCGCGACGATTGGAAATCTATGTACGAGGCACCGTTCACTTTATTTACACATGTTCACGAAATTTGGGTATTTTGGGAATATATGTATGTCTGTCGTTCCTCCCGATGAATTCTCGTGGATGTCGCTCGCCGACAGATTCGCGCGACGTTCTGTTCTGTGGAGACGACGGTAGAGCAGACACGTTGCAGACACCTCGAGGCGGTGACATCGACTGAGCGCCAGCCACGAGGAAATTGTTGTTTTGTTTGGTTTAAAGAAACAATAAGAAAAAACCAAAATACCTAAAAAAATCACAACTCAAATGTTTCAGCGGAGTACAGATGTTTTGTGCTTAGAATTGTTTCTACCCTGACTAACCTACAGAGAGAGGGAGGGAGAGAGCTTAAGCATCATTTGATATTCACATGCGAATGGCGAGAGCGAGCGCAGAGAGAGATGCGCGGAGCGTGCGAAGAGAGTGAAAGCATTTGTTCTATTTGCTTTGCTCTCTCTCGCGACTGATGCACGAGATGGGTTTTTATGATTGTTTTTCGTTATTTGTTTGCATTGATCATTCGTTTAATTTGTTTCCCTTTTGTGGACGCCTCTTTTAGACGTTTGTGTGTGTTTTTTTTTCTTTTTTAATGGGCCACAGAATGTTTTTGTTTTTTTTTTTTCAATGTTCATAAAATCTTTGACCCACTGTTCGGGAAGATAATTGAACAACCACATTAGTTCAATGCATTCCGCATGATATTTTATGGGATCGAGCCATTATATAGCATTGAAAGAATGATCGGAAATTAAAATCTTGAGGTTTTTTCGATAAAAAGTCGTTTCGAGGTGAACGACTTCGGATAAGGAAAAGCAATCAGGTGGTTTTTGAACAGTCAATATAAAAAAAAAATAAATAAAAAAAAGTTAACAAAAAAAATAAAAAGAAAGTAAATGTAAATAAATTTAAAAAAATATGATAAAAATTATAAACAAAATAAAATTAATAAATATAAACAATATTAAAAAATATATATTCCCCGATGACTAGATCAAGATTTCCCAATCAGAATTCCCACTGGCCGCCTGATAAAAATATACCAAACAAATACTATGTGCATGGAAAGTTGATAAAACGTTTCCGTACCATGGGAGTCGGACTTCCTGCCGTCGATCGACAGCGACTCGATCGAAGCTCTACACATTGAAGTATTTTCAAAAATTATATTACTTTTGGTTAATTCCTCGTTCTCGTCTACAGAGCTTCAATTTTGAAACAGAAACATTTTTAAAGATCCAGAAATGTCGCTAGAATTGTCATCCGAAATATAATTGTTGTTGTTCTTGTTGTTCTCATTATTGTTGTTCTGATTATAGTCATTATCTTTATGGAAATTACCACGCCGTTGTGAACTGGAGAAACCCCATAGTAAGGTCATCACCTCCCAGCGGCTGGCAAAGGTTTTTTAGCATCTCGTCAACAGGGGATATTTTGTTCCATTTATTGTTTGCCATCTTTCCAACTGTATCAATTTGTCGGAAGCCGGTTGTTGTTGGCGACATTGACGTGGTTCGCTCGCGGCTCCAGGCAGACGCAGACGCAGACGCCTTGAGGCGACGACAGACATCGTCCGAGCACGAGCCGCGCTGGCTTCTCGTCTTGGTCTCTTCGCCGTCAACAATGGGCGACGCTAATCCCAGAGCTGCAGCGGAATACAGATGTGCTCGTGGACAGAGGAAGGGTCGAAGGGCTTTGGAAAATTCCCCGGAAGAGCGGAGAAACCACAAGGCCCCAATGGCAGCCACTTTGGCCTACTAATGAGGAGAGCTGATGGGGATATCTAATGAGAGACGACGGCTGCAGAGGGAGTGGCGAGAAGTGAAGCCAGGGATGGGAGAGGGGAGAGCACTGGAGGAGAGAAGACAAGACGAGAGATGACAAGCCAAGATAGGAGAAGACAAGAAAGGGGAAGACAAGACAAGACGAGACAATGGAGGGCAAGCCAAGACAGGGGAATTGAAGAGAGTAGACGCGAAGAGCAGATCGACCTATTGAGGAGCGTGAAATTTGGGGTTCTCTTTGTCGGGCTCTCTGGAATCGCCAGAGTGTGCAGCAGCACGGGTGGGCATCGAGCCACGACGGCGATAGTGCAGTGGCCAATGGAGCCCTAAAGCCCTAAGCTTTAGCCAGGAATCCATCGTCCAGCAGACGACTGATTTCGACCATGAGTTTCTCTTCTCGAAACCCCCGAGGACGCCAAGTCCGAGGCCTCGCATCGAAATAGAAGGCTGGATATGTAAATGAAACGTCAGTCATCCGGGGCTTGCGTGCAATCCTCTCAATTGAAGGCGCCTAATCGTTTCTTAATAAAGGCATCGCCGGCACCCAGCATGGGAAAAGACGCTGTCTCTGGCTGTCCGTCGGTCGTCGCTCTATTGCTCTGTTGTCCGTCTGCCTGTAGATCTGTCGGCCTGTCCGTCGCCGGGCTTTTCCAACGCCAATTGAAACTGTCGCAGGGAGCGAATGAGGCCCAGTCGGCGCGCTTGAATGAATTTCGCATCCATTAATCTTTGCCTCCTCGATTGGAAGCGCCTTCTCTCTTTCATCTACATCATCATGATCACATTCATATTCATCATCATTCATCCACATCTTCTTCATCATCTTCGTCTTCAACCGTCGCAGGTCGCCGTCGTCGTCGTCGTTTCCGAGATATCAGCAAATTGTTGTCATACACAACAATTGCTGCGATCAGCATTTGCCATTGAAGTGGTGATCCTGGTATTGTTGTTGTTATAGTTGTTGTTGCTATTGTAGCTATTATTATTGCAATTGTTGCTGTTGTCATTACTCATTGTTGTTGTCACCCTACTCGTTGTTGTTGTTATGATTATTGTTATCATCACCGCCGCTGGTTCATTTATACTTTTAGAATCGTTTTCTTCATTCTGCGTGCAACAAATTGATCGAACAAGACGGACGATCTCAGCACAGTTTGCGAATCATTTGCTCCTCAATCTCTCGTCGCCGGCGTCACCGGCATCGACCGGTGATTGGGGCCAATCAAGACCGCCCTGTAAGGGGTGTTGGACTGGGACTGGGGGTGATTGATGGCCGGAGTCTCGTCGGCGTCGGCTGTTGGCGATTTAAACCGCATGATGGCGCAGTTCGGCCGGAGTTGAAGAGAGCGCTAAAAATAGTTCCTAATTGCAGTTTAATTGGGTGGGAAACGCCAAATGCGCGCCAGGCTTCAGGGCTCGCGGGGCGGAGCTTCGATGCGAAGATAGCGCGAACGAGGCAAAATCAATGCCGAGGGCGGCAGAGGGGGCCGCTGAAGGGCCTGGCAAGAGCCGGTCCCCACTTCGGTCGCCGCCACTGTGGCCTGCGCGCATTCGTCCCTCAGGCAAGCCGTTGCAATTGACGCAAGTCCACCGGATTCGGCCTCACTCAAGGGGCTCTGGCGGAATCTTTTAATAAGGTTTTAATTTTAATCTACCCACGATATATTTCGAAACTGCCAATTAACGAGAAAGTCACTTTCTCATTACGAATCTTATCTACGTGGATTTATACGACCATTGGCTGCAATCTATTGTATATTTGACTTTGACTTCGTTGCACAGAGTTTTATTTTTTCTACTTTATTTCATTATATTTACTTTATTTTATTATATTGCGAAAAATATCAACAAGTGATTTGATTTCACAACGGCTGTTTCTGTTTATCGTTTTGCATAATCTGCGTAAAATTCGCAGTTGGTTCTTCGTACACTGCGACAAAACAGAGCAACGCGAGCGACGACGGCGGCAGCAACAGGCCCGACGAGCAACAACAATGCGATACGACTAGTAAAAATAATTCGCACGACTCTTGTTTTCGTGTTATTGACGACGGCGCCAATTAGAAACGCAACTGGCCAAGAAGTCGCCGCGAGAACTTTTCAGCCAGGAGAGCTCGTGAGAGAGACACAGGGAGATGGCGCGCGAGAGAGTGCCGTGGGGAGGGTGAAACATGAGAGCGTGATAAGGGCCGCGAGAACGACGGCGTCAGCAGCGTCGCCGTCTTGGTTATTTTTAACCAAAAATGGTAGATTTTTTATCAACAAAATTTGTTTGGCAGGAATTTATTTTTTTTTTTTTTTGAGTTTGCAATAGTTTGGAACCGACGACCGCTTTTGTGCTATTTTTTCTCTTATACTTGTTGGTAATTTTTTAAAGAATATTGGAAGACATTTTTTTCGGCGCTCGCAACGCTGGGCGGCTTTCGTCTTATCACAGCGAGAAGAGAGTAAGAGAACTTGATTAACAGAGTTCTTGTTCTTCGTTCGTCGTTCACGTCATCGCTCTCTCCATAGCTTTCTCTCTCTCTCTCTCTTACTTTATCTCTCTGTTGTCGTTACGTCTCGTGATGTAAACAAATAATGATAGCATGTCATTGATTGTTTTTGCTTTTGTTGTTGTTTTGATTTGGTTCCATTTTTTCGCTACTTCATCCAATGATAATTTTTTCTCCTTTTTTCCCGTTTTTGTCTGAAATTTTTTGTTGAAATTCACATATATAAATTCTTTATTTTAAATATTATTTTTGAAAACACCTTATTAGACCTAAATTATTTAATATTTATTAATACATTCACATTTTATAGAATTGGAATCTCATTTTATTACACAACATCCACAGATATTATACACATACATACATAAATCTCTTCAATGTAAATGCCTTGTAAACACATATGGTATGATGGAAATTATTAATTTTTTTGGCACTTAATTTTATGCCTGGCGTTTTAAAACACAATGTATCGCAGAAATATTTGCAATATGGAAAATTAAAAAAAAAAAACACCATTGACGGAGTGATCATTAGGAACTGAGAAAGGTGTTTTTGTTGCTTTTAATTTTTGTAATTAGAGGAAATGCTAAATTTAATAGAAGTCCTTGGAACGGGCATGTTTATAATTTAAAAATCCAACATCAATTTGAAATTTTCTGAATATTTTTAGGAAGCTCTCTCTGTGTTAGAAAAAATCTGAGAATATTTTTCCAAAGTTCACATTTTTATGATTTTAAAAATCCTACATCGATTTGAAATTTTCTGAATATTTTTGCGACGGTCTCTCTATATGGGAAAATCCCAATTTCACCTGGTCAGCTGGGCAAAGAATGGCAGCAATCATGGGGGGTTTGGCTTAGAAAGCTATGGGTTTGTGCTTAACTAGGGTTTGGCTGGAAAACAAACGATTCTCCAATTAGCAGTCAACATCGGCCGTCGGCTAATACTGGTTAATCTCGGCGGTTCTGGGTGAATCCGGGTGGATCTCGGTGATTGTCGGTCGATCGGGGTCCGCCCCGAGTTCTAGACGTAGTCGCCGAACACGTACGGCTGCGTCAAGGTGCTCGTGATGGCCGGAATCTGCTTGTTCCTGGAAGAAAAAACAACTTCTTTGAATATCGCAGCCTGGCGATGGCGATGGACTTCGCTCACTGTGTGTCCTGCTTGACCTGCAGGATGACCATGTCCATGATGTCCTTCACGTTCTTCGTCTCACCGAACAGCTTCAGCAGGCTGCACATGCTCTTGATGAACAGCGAGCCCTCCTCCGTCCGATAGGAGACGTAGCCTGCGGGAGAGGGAGGGTGAGGGTGAGGGAGACGGCCCTGAACAACACAGGCAGATGCTGGACGTACCTTCGAACGTGCTGTAGCACTTGAGGATCTCGTCGGGCCGGCCGTGCGGCTGGACCGCGTCCTTGTGCAGGCCCCCGATCTCCATCGAGCCCTTGCAGGCCTGGATGAAGAACAGCTTCGGCTTCTCGATCAGGGTGCGGTTGCGCAGGACCGGGAACACGATCGTGTCGTCGATCGAGTACGTGCCGTCCTTGGCGCAGACCTCCTCGTGCCGCGCCCCATGGCTCAGGATCACGACCACCAGGCACGAGTGGCTGCTGAAGTCCTTCGTCTCGACTGGGTGCGAAGAAGAAAAAGAGTTAAGTTAAAACGATGGCGAAATAATAATGGTAAATTGAATCATTTCGCCCCACTTTAAGAGCGAAAAAACGCAAAAACGATAACGTTCCATGAGCGGACGTTCACGGAGGGCCAGCGTTCGATGGCATGGGCTGATTCATCGCCTCCTTATCAATCGATCAATCGATCGATTAAAACACCCCATAGTTGGAGGTGGTCGGTCGGTGGTCATAGTGACGTCATACGGCAACAAGTCGATGGAGCTTCTCTGGCACCAATCGGCCCTGGGAATCATTTTCTTCCCCCTTCCGCCCCGGACTTTCACCCCGGTGACCTGGACACTCACTCTTCCTGACCGTGCTCTGGATCTTGTCCACGGTCCCGTTCTCGATCACCGTCACCGACAGCTTGAACTTCTCGAAGGTCTCCCGCAGCCGCTTCACGTCCTCGGAGCTGCCGACCCGGTACTCGTTGTTCGGGTTGTCGAAGTGCTCGTTGTTGAAGATGTACGCGATGCCCGGCTTCAGCTTCTTCGCCTTCGTCTTCGTCGTCGTCTTCGTCGTCGTCGGCGTCGTCGTCGTCTTCTGCTTGTCGCCGGTGCTCGCGCTCAGCGCCGTCGGCGTCGATCCGAAGACTCGGGAGCTGGACGCGGCTTTGGCGGTCGGGCTCGAGGTCGACGACGACGACGACGGCGACGAAGACGAGAACGAGAGCCAGCTGGGGAAGGGCTTGGTGGAGGTTTTGGTGGAGGCGTTGGTGGCAGTCGGCGGCGGGGCGGCGGGCAGGGCGGGGGCGAAGGTGCTGCTGGTGAGCCTCGTGCTGCTGGTCGGGGGCGCCGCCGTTGCACCCAGAGCAGGGGCTCGGGTCGACGCCGTGGGGGCCGAGTAGAGGGAGCGGTTCAGGTAGGGCGACCGGTAGGTGCCGCCGGCCGAGGTCGACGCGGACGTGGCCCCAGCTCTGAGGGTCGTCGTCGTCAGCGGCGAGTTCGGCGACGAGAGCTGGAAGGGCTTCGCGTCCAGCTTGCGCGTGGTGTGGGCGGCGGAGGGCGTGGCGAAGTTGAAGGCGCGCCCCTCGACCTTCACGCGCTGCTTCTCGACGCGCGACGTCACGCTGCGGCCGTCCTTCTGGGTCACGACCGTGGTCTGGACTTTCGCGATGGTCGGCGTGGTGGGTTTGCGAAAGCCACCTCCGCCCGTTGTCGTTGTGGTTCTGGTCGTGGTGCTCGACGACGGGCGTGGTGAGTCATAACTGTAAGTCAGCGGCGAGAGCGGACTGCTGTTGTTGTTGCTGCTCGTGCAATTGCTCTTGTACTCGATCGGCGGCAGGGCCGAGGGTCGGGCGCGCGCTCGGCTTCCGGGAAACCCACCACCGGCCGCCGGCTTCGACGTCGACGTCGACGTCTCCGTGGTCGTCTTGTTCAGGTTCGCCATGGCCAGCAGCTCCTCGAGCTCCTGCAGCGTCGGCGTGTAGCGCTTGGTGATCTCCGTCACTCGCGCCTGCTGCTGGTGCGTCACCGTCTGCGTCGTCGTCTTGTAGGCCACCGTGCCTTTGTTGTTGTTGAAGACGGTCGCGTTCTGGACCGAGGTCGACGTCGTCTCCGACTGGGCCGACGTCGTCTTCACCGTTGTCCGCGAGTCCTGGCGCACGATCGCCGTCGACGTCGACTCCTTCGTCGACGGCTTCGACGACTTCCAGAACATTTTCTCCAACGAATCGACTCGAGCCGACTCAACACGCAGTGGGGTTTTTCTTGTTGTTGTTTTTGCGCTTTTTTTCTTGTTTTATCTCTCGTTCACTTCTTGGTAACTCGTTTCGCGTGGTGTCGGACGGTGGGCGAGAGCGAGGGGACGACGTTTTCACAACGACGAGCCG
Source organism: Coelopa pilipes (assembly GCA_947389925.1). Lineage (NCBI taxonomy): Eukaryota > Metazoa > Arthropoda > Insecta > Diptera > Coelopidae > Coelopa > Coelopa pilipes. Next base: position 5,693,090 of record OX376698.1, on the reverse strand, counting down.
ACGACAGCTGAACCTGTCGCTCTCGTCACTCGGCAGAAGCGGAACTGAACGAACTCGATCGAGCGAACGTCGCTCGGGCCCACCTCGGAGAGCGTTCGCGCGACACTCACGCGTACGCGTGTGTGTGTGCAATGCTGGCGATAAACTGCGATTAGATAAAGGCGCGAGGCGCGAGTCCCGGCAGGGGGAGCCCCGAGGTTCCCGATACAATTGAGAAAAAGGTGAAAAAATCCTCTACTCTTACACAAATAAGCCGAAACAACAACAGTTTCGAGGCGTGGAGTTTCTTTGTATCGAAATGCATTTTTTGCCCCAAAATTGGGTCCGAACAAAAAACACAGAAAACCTCAATTTCGGCGACGATAATTTCTCATTTTGCTTTCATGTTCCTGTGTTGCTTTTTCTTTTGTTTTTACGTTTTTGTTTTTTTTTTTTTCTTTGTTTCCTTTTTGTCGTTTGTTTATCGTTCTCGACATCCGCGATCGCCGGACTTGTCGTTGTGTTGTTGCTGCTGTGCCCGTTAGCGCAAAGCGAAACTCTCAGATAAAACACGAGCAGTCCACGCGAGTTCTCACGAATTCACCTCTCTCCCGGTACGCTCGCTCTCTCTGTCGCACGCTCTCTCTCATATTGGAATTGACTTCACCTTGTTTTCTCCTTCTCCGAGCCACTTTCACCACGGTCGGCGAGTTTACCTTCCTAATTCACCACGCCGAGCTCTCCTACTCTCTGCACTCTCCCCACCTCACCACGCCGTGCCGCACAAACAGCGACCCACCACAGCCGCTGTTCCCCGACTTCCGTTCGATTCCCTTCTCTTCCCATCCCACAGAGAAAACTCCATCATTTCGATTAGATTATCATAAGTTAATGTGTTTCGTTTATTGGCTCGTCTTAAGAAGAATGCGCTTTTTTCGCGATGAGAAAAACAAATAAAAAGAACTACAACAATGGAAATTGAGCTAATTTACAATAGTAATGGCGTGGGAACAGTGCGGGGGCGCGTGCGGGGTGGGAACAGAAAACGCACTACGATTACGAATGGTATTTACAAGCGAACTCCCGGACCTCTCCGGCGCGAGCTCCTCAGAAGCTCTCGGCCTGGGGCGGGGGGCCGTACTCGGAGGCGGGCGCCGAGGGGGCCGGGGGGCCGTACTGTTGGGCCGGCTGCTGCTGCTTGTACTTGATGAAGTAGACCTCGGGCTTGCTGGGCTCGGTCGGCGCCGGCGACGGCAGCACCAGCGGCTGCTGCTCCTCGGGCTTCTTCACCAACACATAGACGAGGGTCTTGTGCTCGTCCTGCACTGGGGGCGGCAGCACCTGGCGGACGGGGGCCGGCGGGTTGGGGGCCTTGATGAAGATGATCTTGTAGTGCTTCTTGGGCACGGCCGTCTGGACGGGCGCCGGCGGCGGGTACGACTCGGGCTCCGGGGGCGGGACGTGGACGTAGACGTTCTTGGTGACGACGGCCTCCTGCTGGGGCGGGCCGTAGAAGGGGGCCGGCGCTCCGTAGACGGGCAGCGGCTGGGCCGGCGGCGGCGGGCCGTATTCCTTCTGGGGCGTCGGGGGTCCGTAGGTCTGCTGGGGGGCCGGCGCCGGCGGGGGGCCGTAGCGGGGCTTGGGCGGCTCGGGCCGGGCCAGGGCGACGGCCAGCGAGCAGGCGAGGACGACGAGGACGCTCTTCATCATCATCACGTGGCGATCGATCGGGATTGTGGGGCTGACTTTTTTCTTTCGAACTCGAACTCGAACTCGGCTGGAACTCGGTGAGCAGCTGAGGCTGGGCGACAAGTGACATCGCTCCATGGGTCATCGGGCGTTTTTATACCGAGCCGGGGCCGCTCGCCGCCAGCCCAGGCCCAGGCCCCGACCCCAGACCCCGACTCCGACTCCGAGTCGAGACCGCATCGATTCGTGCAATTTCGTTTTCAATTGGATAATAAATTTTCAAAACGGCAGCAACAACAATAGCAACGATGACAGCAACAACAACACCATCGATGACAACAACCAGCGTACGCGACTCTTTAATCGATCGCCAATCCGAGTCGAGTCGAGTCGAGCCGAGCCGGCCGAACCGATCTGCACCGATCGAGCTCACTCGATCACACACACACACACACACACACACGCATGTCTGCCGATGTGCTCAGACGTCTGTCTACGCCGCTCACATACATAATGAGTTGTCGTGAGCCGCAAACACTTTTTCGAAAACTTCGAAAACGGTTTCAACGGTTTCGGTTTCTTCAACTGGCTGCGACTTTTGCTTTTATTGTTGTAACGACGGCGACGCGTGTGTGTGGTGTGGTGGTGGTGATGTTGATGTTGTTCTTGTTGTTGTTGTTGTGGAGTACTACATTTGGACTTCCCGGCTGCGGAGCCTACGATTTGCACACATTATTGCCAAAAACGTCTTCTCGATCGCGTAACGACGACCCATCGAATAGCTTCGCATTCGCCCCCAATCCCGGTGCATTGTACAAATAAACCTCACAGTAGCAACAACAACAACAACAACATCAACCCAGTAGTGACATCAATCGAATGCAACAACAGTACTAAACGACAATTATATAATATCGGCCCGTGACAACTCGCCTTAACGTGGCTCGGTGCGGTCACGGCTATTACGTGGACTCTTTTGTTGTTGTTGTATTTCTTGACTTTTTTTTTTGTTTTATTATTTTTAATTTCTTGTAATTTGCTATTTTCTTTTTTGGCAGTTGTTGCATTGCATTAACTTCATGTCACCTTTTCCACCTCTCACTTCCTGTCACTTGGCGTGCACGTTTTTTTCGATTTCAGTTGGCGCCGCAGTCTGTTGTTATTTTCGGAATTTCGTCCGTCCATCTGTCCGTCCGTCGGTCTGTTGAAACGATGCACTTTTAAGGGTGTGTCCGGCATTGTCTGGAAGTCGGTGGAAAGTCAGTCGGTTTCGTGCCGAATCGATCGATTGATCGATCTCGATTGGGGCCGGGATCCTGACACAATTTCACGGAGTCCCCTGAACGTCTCGACCCCACCAATCGTGGTGCGGGGTGCGGTGGATCGACGTCTTCTCGTTGTTGAAGCAACGACTTTTACTCGTTGTTAGAACAAAGACAGCTTGTTCTCGTTGTTGAAAAGAAACATCTTTTACTCGTTGTAAAAGCATCGATGTTTTCTCGTTGTTAATGAAACTACTTTGACTCGCTGTTAAAGCAACGACTCTGACTCGCTGTTAAAAGAAAAACGACTTTTCTCGTCGTTTCAACCAAAACTGCCTCTGAATCGAGCGACCCAAGGTCCTTGAAGGACTCGTACTTGGACTCGCATCGAAACGCCCACCAGCTGAAGCCGTTACAGGGACCCCGCGAACCCCGAAGCCGCAGTCGAAGTCGAAGTCGTTTCAATTAATTCGCATTCTACGCATAAAACACCGGCCAGTCGTAAACGTACATGGGCCGAGCGTGCTCGTCATTTGGCTCATATCTTTCCAGCCATCTAGCTATCTATCTCGGCATCTAACACACGGTATTTATGCACACACACACACACACACATTGTTGGCAGACGAACGTGACAGACAGACAGACAGACAGGCAGACTTGCGTGCGGAGGGCGGCGAAAATGTCTTTATTTGTGCATTGACGAAATTATCTGGGTTATGGTCAAGATGTGGCCATTAAAAGGCTGCCGTTAGTTTTAATTTTATGCATCTGCTTCACACAATTTCCCGGCCCGTCTGGTGTCAGGGGCACTGTAAGGGCACAGCCTTAGGAGGGTTCAACGTGGGACCTTTGATTTCGTTCCCCAGCAAGAATCGCTTCAATTGGCAATAAAACAAGGTTCGGTGAATCGTTTTGTATTCGCTTAAATTGATCTGTATTTGTTGATTTCATCTTCAGACATATTCATAGCTTAGCCTACATTTGCCCAGGTTTCACCTGCAAATCTCTAAAGGATATTCATATGGATTTTGCAAAAAAAATGTTTGCTATTTTTCAAATTTTTTGAGAAATTCATGGAAACCAAATTATTGTTGTTGAATTTCTCTCAGATTTCTGATCAGATTTCAATTGAAATTTGTCTTTTTTTGTAACAAAAATGCCAACTTTGTTCGAATATTTTTGAATATTTGGAATATTTATTTAGTATTTTATACTCTTTATATGTCAGTATTATTTTAATTATATATGTAGGTTCATTATATTTAAATGTAGATGTCTTACAACTCAGTTCTTTGCGCATAAAGTGCTTAGTTTAGTATTTTTTTTTTTTCTTGGTTTTATATCCATTTTTATTTTGTCATGTATTTTATACATTTACATTTTGAAAATATCTGCAGTTCATAATAAAATCCCATATATAAAATGTTATATCTTTGTTGTTTGTTTTTGTTTTTTGTTTTCTTTGTTTTTTCAACACATACAGATTGATATATGTGTGTGTATAAGATTTCTGTGATTTGAAGAGAAAAGTCTTGACTGCGAAGCTGTGATGGGTCGAGGAGATCATGTTGCATGGAGCATGGAGTGTACAATATTTGAGCTGTTTTATAGAAAAAATTATCGTCATTTGCAATCCTCAACTGGCAGCGTTCCACGGACTCCCAGCCCAGGGCTGAGTTGTTCGGTCACTTCATCATCATCATGAAGGGCGATCATGTATAATCAGCTGGCTACGCATTCTGGTCTCAGGCGTCCCATTGCATTTATGGAGTCCCGTCGAGTCGAGTTGGGTCAACTTGAGTCAAAGTGAGTCGATTGAGTCGCGTCAAATTGAGTTGAGTCGGTTTGACCAAACAAGCACTCGGTTGTCGGCCGCCATGTTCCGCTTTATTATTTTTGATATTGATTGAATGGCATAATTACTGTGTCTTATATAAATGCGATGTGTCTGGACTTTCGATTAGTTTTGTCCAAGTTACTAAAATGATTCCAAAGTTGCAAATGTGTAGCATTCAGTGAGTCTTTTGCAGCCGAACCAGTCGGTTCGACTTTCATTTCCCGTCGACATTTTTATCGTAGTTTTTCTGAGTAATGTAAGAAATGTATGGAGATTTTTGGAAACTACTGTGATCGAGTGGTGAAAAAGTCTGTTCCATAATAACTGTAATTTTTCTGAAAACCTCGCGTTCTGTCGTTGGTTTCTACGAAATTGATCTGGAAGATTTTCCATCAAACTCTCTGATTGAACTCCTGTCGTCTTTGTGTTTGGGTATTTTCTGTTATTGATGGGAATGTTTAAAATTCATTTCTGCATTTACCTTTTGGAGGAGATAACTGGGGTTTTCTTCTAAAAAATACTTTAACAATCTTAATCGGTGGTCAATAAAATACCAATTCAGTCGAGTGACCTCAACTGCAACGAATTCTAATGCTATTTTGAACAAATTCAAATTCAAAAAATTCATATTCAAATCGTTTCAAAATCGCGGGAACCCAGAGGAAGAAACGGAAAACTAATTGGGAATTTTTCTTGTGTTTCCTTCCTTGAACTACGAATTTCTCTAAGTGTCTAGGGGACTCTTTCTACGACTACGACAGGGTTCCGGGTTTGCGATTGGCCTTGTTCGTGGCCAACAAAGTGGTTTCACCAAGTACCAATTCCACTAAATACCACTTCAATCGGTCATCATCGTTTACGAGGCCATCGAGTTCTCCTCGCTGTCGTTGCGGTCATCGTCGTCGTCGTCGTAGAGGCGGCGGCCGCGGTACTCGAGCAGGGCCCAGACCAGCAGCGGGACGCAGCCCAGGACCATGCAGGAGCCCATGCAGTAGAAGCAGATCTGGTAGCTGCCCGAGAGGTCGCGCAGGAACCCGGCCAGCGGCGGCACCGAGATGGCCCCGATGCTCTGGAACATGCGCACCAGGCCGTAGCTGGAGCTGATCCGGTCCGTCCCGAAGATGTCGGCCAGCAGGACCGGCATCAGGACGTACCAGCTGCCCAGGCACAGCCCGTACACGGCCGACGAGAGGCCCAGCAGGTAGAGCGAGTGCTCCGAGGGAATGGTGAGGACGGCGATGCCGGCGCCCAGGATGCTGGAAGGAAAATTGAGTAAATTGGATGGTGTCAGAGGTAAAATGGAGAAAAACGTCAAAATTTGGTGGAGCCAGGGGCAGAAGGTGGGGGATCCAAATCGACCGAATATAAAAATTTAAAATTGTAAAAATTTAGGATCAAAATCTATCAAATTTGGTTGTACCAGGAGTAAAAATTAGGAAAAAATCGACCGAATTCGGAGGTGTCAGGAGTACAAATTACTTAATTTGTACTTAATTTGGTGGGGACAGGAGTAGCAGAAATGGTGAAAGATCTTACCAAATTATGTAGGTCTTCCTGCGGTCGAAGAGCTGCAGGTCCGAGAGCCAGCCGAGGCCCAGGCGTCCAATGAGGTCCAGGACGGCGCTGACCGCCACCAGGTACCCGGCCTCGCTCTTGTTGTAACCTTAGGGAAATCGTGGTAGGAGAAATTTAATCAACATTTTATGATGGAAAACTCTAATGAAAATTCAATTAAAATCTAATCAAAATTGAATGGCATTCCAAGTGGCGATGGAGAAAAGGAGGGGGCGATCGGGACGATCGGGACTCACCGATCGAGATGACGTGGGCCGGCAGGTAGTAGAGCATGTAGGGGCAGCCGACGGACATGAGGGTGACCGACAGACACATCAGGATGAAGGCGGGGTCCTTCAGCAGGCTGATGTCCAGGTAGGTCTCGATGCGCTCGCAGCAGGTGCGCGGCACCGAGTCGTCCTCGTACTCGTCATCGTCATCGTCCCCGTCGTAGTCGTCCGCGCCGACGACCCCGGCAGCGCCGTCGTTGGTCCGGGCACGACGGCCCCGACTCAGCGACGTGTGGCCGTCGACGATCTCGACCTTCTTCGCCGCGTTCAGGTCGCCCACCGGCGTCGGGATCTCCATGCTCTTGCTGAGGCCGCGCGGCGACACCACGGCGGCGGCTCCCGCTGGGGGGGCGTCCGGGGCGACTGGGTTCGGGGGCTTCTCGAGGTGGGCCTGGATCTTGGAGACGATCTCGTCGTTGGCGAAGGCGTTGCGGCGCCGGCGACTGCCGCGGTTCGAGTCGGTGCCCGAGTGCTTGCGGTAGACCCAGGTGGAGTCGGTGCTGAGGTCCTCGACCGAGTGCATGATGCCCGAGCTGCGGACCTTCTTCATCGGCTTGATGAAGGTCGTCTCGCCGATCGTGTCCTTCACCTCGTCCTCGCTCTCCTTGTCCACCGAGCCTGCAGAGCGATGAACCATCGAATGAGAGGGGGCCAAAAAGAGAGAGAGAGAGAGAGAGAGAGAGGGGGGCTGGTGGACTCACCGATCTTGTGGTTGGTGTAGTAGTCGTTCAGGCGGTTCTTGGACTCCTCCATGAACAGGTGCTCGATGTACTTGTTGCCCATGCTCAGGCCGCCCTCGTCGCAGCTCTCCAGGTAGGTCGAGTTCGTCAGGATCCCCGTCGTGCTGGGGTTGATGTCGTTCAGCGGCCTCACCGACTCGCCCAACTCGTCCTCGTCCTCGTCCTCCCGCGACGTCTTCGCCGCGTCGCTGGAGTACTCGTCGAGCGGCTTGTAGAGCGTGGCCGAGACGCAGACGTGCAGCATGCAGCCGCCGAGCACGAGGATCGTGCCGTGGAAGCCGAACTGCTCGGCCAGGTGCTTGATCAGCACCGGCAGGATGAAGCTGCCGGCCGCCGTGCCCGACACGCAGATGCCGTTGGCCAGGGCGCGGTGCTTGTCGAAGTACTGCGAGACGATGACGATGCCCGGCGTCGTCGACAGCCCGCCGCCGATGCCTGGGAAAGGACACAAGTGAAGGGAGGCGGTCAAAGGGAGTCGAGGGCACGACGTCGCCGTCGCCGTCGATGACTCACCTGTGAGGATGCCGAAGGTGAAGAGCAGGTGGAGCAGGCTGGTGGCGAAGTAGCTCAGGGTCAGGCCGAAGGCGCAGAAGAGGCCGCCGACGAAGACGACCGAGCGACACGAGAACCGCTGGCACAGCGCGCTCGAGAGGGGGGCCAGCACGAGGCAGAGGGCCGAGAGAATCGCGGGAATCCAGGAGGCCACCGTGGCCGTCGAACTCGGGAAGGTCTCCATGATCTCGACGTAGAGGACGCCGTACGACTTGACCAGCCCGGCGACCCAGAACTGCACGGAGAAGGCGCCGAACACGATCAGCCAGCCGTAGCCGCCGTCGGGCGGATCCGCGCTCACCGACGACCGCGACGAGGAGGCCGCACCCGCACCCGCGCCGGTGCCCGTGCCCGACGACTCGCGCAGCGCACGCGACACCGTCGAGACGCCCTTGCGTGGTTTTTGGCCGCCCGCCGCCTTCGCTGACGGCTTCCCGGCCAGCTGGCGAGTGGCCTGACTGGCGGAGCGAATCTCGCGCGACTTGGCGATCAGCGGCCGGGCCGTGATGCTCGAGACAGTCAACAGGTTCTCGTTGTCATCCTCCTCGATCTCGGAGATCTGGTGCTGCAGCAGGCTCGCGTGGAGCGTCCGAACGGGCGGCGGTGACGACGTCGACTTGGCCGGACAGTGGGGCGCGTTGATGGGCAGCGTGTGGGGGCGCCGCGGCCCGTCGACGGAGGTGCTGGAGAGGAGCGACGAGAGGGCGCTGCCGGCGGTTTGGCCGGCCGGCAGCAGACCGAGACCGTGACCGAGGCCGTGGCCGAGACCGTGGCCCAGGCCGCCGCCGTTGAGGGCCTCGACCTGCTTGACGTCGAGCTCGGCCAGAGGGACGGGCGGCGCGGAGACGACCGAGAAGAGGGAGCCGCACGACTGCTGGCACTCGGTGAGCAGCGAGGGCGCCGCCGGCTGGGAGCAGGCGGCCAACGGCAGGCCGCACTCGTCGAAGCTGGTCTGGAGCGACGGCGGTGTCGCGACGTGTCCGTGGCCCAGGCCGTTGATGTGGTTGACGCCGGTGCCGTGGTCGATGCCGTGGCCGCGGCCGGCCCCCTCGCCGCCGGCTGATGGGAAAACGAGCCCTCCCGACTGGTACTGGACTCGACCAATTGGGTTCGGTTCACCCGGGCCGTACAGCGATCCCCGTGAATCCTGCAAGTAGGCAAAGTCGATTAGGTTCAGGCCACAGGGATCTGCATTATTAGATCGATGGAGGCCGGGCTTCCTCGTCAACATCTGCATCATCATCAGCCATCACTGGGACCCACAGATGACATGAACTTCATGTCGGGGACACGCAAGACGGAGAGAGAAGGGGCGAGGGGCAACGAGAGAGAGCGGCTGGAAAGCAACAATTTAATTGCACCGCAACAACTGAAATTGCAGGCGGCACGCGAGGCCCGGCAGGCCCGCGAGTGCGCCTCGAGGTGTGCAACAGAAGGAAGCCAACGACAAGACGGCGAACAAGCAGGCGGGAGAGGAGGAGTAGGTGGGGGGAGTGAGAGGGCGGGGATGACGGGGCGACGGATGGCGGAAGGAAATGACTCTGTTTGAACATTCCATTTGTTAAATCGATTCGCCCCCAACTCGTGCTCGGCGGTCGGAAGTCGACGTTCGTTCGGTCGCCCCTGGGCGGACGGGCATCGGATGACGGGCAGACATATCGCAATATTTCCAGCATGTCCTCGGCCCTGACACGCCAATAAACTTCACTTGTTCGTTCATTCATTTGTTCGTCCGTCCGTCCATCGGTCCCTTCGTTGGTTCCTCGCTCGCAGCCCCGGCTCGAAGCTGCGAAGGTCAAGAGCAAGGAGTGGCCTCGTCGACTCGGGCCAGGCCCGGGCTCGTGGGCGGCACAAGCGACTCAAAGCGGTGCAATTAAGAGGGAGGGAGTGAATTGCGTTGACACAAACGCGTTCCAGTCGGCTCAATCCATCATCTCGGCAGCCACTCGAGCCCTCGGTGCTCAGACAATTTCCCACTAATGAACAGATAAATACACGGTCTGGTCTCGGCAAGGGACGGAAATTCGTTTGGCAAATATTTGGCCGAGCCACCGAGGGGCGCCCGATTAATATTCATGACCATGAGCGAGCGCAGACACAGCCCAAGGACGTGTCGAAATGTGTCGCCTTCCTGGCTGTAGGCATCTGGATCATTCGCATTATCCTAGCCCAGCATGACACGAGTTTCCTTCGTGTTGTTCACTTGTGTTCTTCCACTTGCCGACGACCCGCTCCCAGATTTCGGTTCGACCCCTTGGGAGGCGGGAGGCCGAGGACACCGGCTGTTGGCAACTGCTGTGCCAGTCGCCGGGACCCGAAGCCATCGAATTGGCGCGTCTCGTTCCTCCCTCCCCAAGGTTTTCCTCCCACCAGCTCCTCCCACCCCGCGATCCCCGCTCCCTCGACTCGCTTTAAGTTGCGGCTTTGTTGTTGTTTGGATGCCATTATTTCGATTATTTCCCAGATAATTAATGAGGATAACGAAAAAGTCCTCGATTTCAGTCGCCTTGATTTGCTTCACGTGCGTCACCTGGCATGCCGGGAAAATGTGAAACTCGGCATTGTTTATTATTGTTATTTTTATCGTCGTCGCATCTCGATAATGTCATGCATTAGTTAGTTAGTTTCAGTTATTTACTGTTATAGCTCGAAGTCCATGTTGAATTCAAAGCCTTCCAGTGTCAGGGACTTGTGTATTGTTGGCAAAAGCAATCAACCTTGCTCTGCTCAATCAACCTTGCCTTAATCAATTTGGGCTTCAAGCGAGGATTCAGGGTGGAATTTTCAGACCCATTGCCAAGGCAGCGAGGATCGATAGGATTTCTCGTGACATTTAATAAACTCTCACAAAGAACTTCGGGAAGTTTTTCCTTCCACTCGCCGGCCTTGGGCGAAATCCTTTGTCCATCAACGTCGTCGGCATCGCAACAGGGAGAGGAGAGGGATTGAGAGAGAGAGAGAGAGAGCTTTAACAACTATGCCTATTGGCCTGGCCCACACACACACACACACACTGAAACTGTCACTGACTGACGACGCATATACAAATACATAGACAAATGCACGCCCATCCTCCCACAATTCTCCCCAATGAACTCAGTAAAATTCTTAATCCAGCCGAAGCGACCCTGAAATATTACAATGTACCCAAAGCTGTTGCGGTTGTTGCTTCGGCGGATTTCGGTCGAAAATTATGACTTGGCCAAGAGCTGTTTCTATGCTCGCTCCTTGGCAGCAGCAACAACAGTAGCAACAACAACAGCAACATTAAAATGAACATCAACTTTTTAGCAGGCGATTTTAGAATTTTATTGTCTGCAACTTTCAGGACACCCATTTGTTGTGGTTGGCTCTGGTCGAATACTGTTGAATACTGTTGTTGTTGTTGTTGTTGCTGTCGTCTCTAAATTCATGTTAAGGCCTGCAACAAAACTAATTTTATGGGCCAGAAATGCCAAATGGAAACCAAATGGCGCCAATGGCACGAGTGTGGAAAATGTACTTGCTTTCCAAAACTTAATCCTTCGAGTAGGAAAAGAGAAATTGAAAGATAATGAAGAACTGAAGGCTTCACTTGTTCTGTAATTATTTGGAATCTTTTGGAATTATTAATTAGGATCGAGCGCATAATTTAACGATGTCACATTGAGCCCGATTTCATTTCGTTTTCACCCCCTCATCGATCGTCGGACGCCGGGCCTTGGCTGGCTGGCTGGTGATGACCTTATGACCCTGTCTTCCACTGTCCCGCGACAGAGGCCGGCTCTCTCTTCTCCCCTCCACTCTGCGCTTCTCTCATTCCCTCCCCTGGCTGCTCCTCAGCTCTCCTCCCTGGCCATCGCGACGCCTTGATCCACTTGAATCGGAAACCATGAACTTTCGACTCAGTGGTGCAGCGAGAGAGCTCGGCTCGGGTCGGGTCGGGTGAATGGAAGAGCGCCGATGCTCTCTCTCTCTCTCTCCGGCTCCCACTCTGCGTTTCTCATAACGCCACCACATGCGGTGTGTGGTGGGCATGCGCTGTGGTGAACAAACAAAGGCTCAGTTTACAAATGTTGAGTAAGGTTCAACGTCGATGGTGTTGTTGTAGTGGTTATTGTTGTCATTGTTGTTGTTGCGGTCGCTATTGTTCTCTTGTTGTTGTCATTACTTTTGTCGTTGTTGTTCTACAGCTGCTTATGAAACCCCACAGAAGACGGACAACAACAGGGACAAGCGAAAGAACTAGAAGAAGCAGAAGGAAATCACGATGACGGGGGCTGATGAGAGACAACGAAGAAGAAGAAGAGGAAGAGGAGAGGAGCAAAACATGTGCAAGTTTAACGAAAGTTCAAGAACATTTGCCGCTCGGTCCGCAGCTGATTAATTCGCCAGCGGCGGGGCCGGAGGGCCGGGGACACGTTTACGAAGGCCGGGGGAGAGGGACGAAAGGGGAAGGGAGGAGGCGTTTTCCGTGTTTTCTCATCCAGGGGCTTCGCATTCCACGCAAGCAGCCTCAAGCCCAAGTCAACAGATTTCGGCGAAAGGGCGCGCGTTTGATGTTTCTTGACCTTCCGTTGACCTCGACAATCGCATTTCATTTTTTTTATTTTTCTTTTGTCCCCGTCCAATTCTGTCGCTCCATAAATTCGGTGACACTGAACGGAGAATTGAAAATAAAACGATGCTGAGGAGATGAGAACTGAATTGGATGTTGCTCATACGCCCCGGAGCCACAAGTCGTTGTCGAGTCGTTGACTGCAGTTCGGCGACCGCTCTTTTGTGACGACTTCGAAGCGAATTCTCTGGGCATTCCTAGGGCGCCTGAAGACCTTGAAGATTTCACATCCCGGAGGCTTCCACCGAACCTCATTAAAATGCCCGACCTTCGATCTGAAACTTTGGCCATCGCCGTCGGCAACTCCACCTGGACAGGGTTGCGATGGACCCGAGGAATCAGCTGGCAAAACCAGCCGCTGACGACATTGACACATCATCGCATCAGCCGTCGTCATGCAGGCGGTTGGGACGAAACTGGGCAGTGGGCGGAGGGACAAAGGAACGAGAGTGGGACGAGTCGGGTCGGAGCGAAGTGGACCGAGTTGGACCGGGGCGGGGTGGGCTGAGCTGGACCGGACACGGCACAGGCAGAGGACAGAGGATGAGTGTGGGTTGGACAGGACAGGACAGGCCCGGGCTGGCCAGGACACGACGGCAGGGGCGGCACAGAAGCGAACGATTGGAACTCGATACCCACGGCTGGGTCTGTGGTCGTCATGGGAATTTCGTTCGTCGTTCGTCGTTCATCTCTGACGCACAAGCAGCGAATTGCGTTTCATTCGACAGCCGCCGACTGTCTTCGGTCCTGACCGCCCGCCCGCCTGCCTGCCTGAGCCAATGAGGATTACTTTCTATCCGTGTCTTCGCCTCCTCCTCGCTTCAATCGCCTGCCCGTAATTTGAATGTTTTTTTCATTAGCCGAATTCGAATACAAAGCCGTAGCCTTAACGGGGATTCCCAGAAAAAAAGAAAAAACAACCCAGCAAGTCGATGGAAATGGAAATGAGAAATTCGTGGCACGAATTGAAGCCGATTCCCAAGGATTTTCCCTTCCGCAGCATTTGCCTTCGCAGTTGTTTTCGGGCCATCCCCGGCCCCTCCCTTCCACTGGCTGTGCGGAAGGTCAAACGGGGGACAGGAGGCCGGGCAGTCGGACTGAGTGCGGACTGGAGCGCCCCAAGTAACCGGATATCGGCAATTAAACGAAGTGCTTTCGAAGGATGCTCCGCACGACTCACACTCGATTCGAGCCGATGCCCACGAAGGACGGGAGGAGGGAAGGACATAAGGAGGGTAGGAAGGACTCACCTGTAAATTCCATTCTCGGGGTAAAGACATTTTTTACTAATCGAAAATGTTTTTTGACGTTTCTGGCGTTTAAAACCTAAATGCATTGGTTTAATTCTGCTTTTAATTTCGATTGTGAATAGTTTCGAGAGCGAGTTTCTGTGTGAAATGTTGGCGTCTATTTTCGTGCCTCTGCCTCTGTCCCTGTCTCTGTCTCTGCTTCCGGCTCCGCTTCCGGATTCAGTTCCTATTGTAGCTGTAGCTTTGTTGCTGCTGCTGCTGCGGCGGCGTCTGTTACTGTGGCCAAGAGCTGCCGACGGACGACAGCAGATGCCCAACAAACGGTTCGCTCTGAGCTGTGCAAAACTATTGTCGTCTTCTCTTCTATCTCTCAGGACTCTTTGGCACTCGATACGGAAATGCTTTTTGCTCCTGCGAGGCTAAGCAGACGCAGAAGAAGTAGAACGGGAAAAACTCAAACTCAAACGTCGGTGGAAAAAGTATAAATGCCGCGGGAAATTCCTTTTTTATGGCAACATTTTCGGGCTCAGTCGCGGTTGACGAAGACGAGCGGAAGCAGCTGCAGCTGGGTGTTGCTCATGTGTCGTGGGGCAGCAGTCGGTGGAGCGGCGACGACGACGACGACGAAGGCGATGACGATGACGATGTTTTTCGGCCAACAGCTGATGTCGCACTGCCTGCCGTTGTCCGTGCCGCAGCCTGTCGAAGGCCTCGTCGAAACGACTGAACGAGCTGTCTTTCTTATAGTTGTTGTTGTTCTTGTTCTTCTTGTTCCGTAGCTGTTGTTGCGTCTTCCCGCTCTCGTTGTTGCTCCTCCAGTCTGTTGCAAGTGCGCTTGTGTTGTCACCCTCGGTGTTGTAATTGTTGTAGTTGTTGTTATTGTTATTGTTGTATTACTTGTTCTTCTTCCTGCACTATTTCCTCTTTTTCTCTCGTCCCTCTTTTTTGTTGTTGGTGCAGAATTTGGTGACTTCAGAGTTCACCTTAATTTTCGACTAAAATGTTTCTTCTTTGCTATGCTATGCTATTTGTTGTTGCTGTGGTTGTTGTTGGCTTGAGGTTCGTCCGCCCCTCAGGTGATGGTGGTCGAGCCACTGATTCGACTGCTCGCCGCTCTTTCCCAATGGATTTATGTTACAAATCGATATTTTTGCTGCTGTTGGAGATGTGTAAAAATTTCATCGGTTTCGCATGAAAACGTCTCGGAACTTCCGGTTCCGGTACGGTATTTTCGAGACGTAAGCACGTAACTTCCGTCTGGCAAACTATGCAAATACAGTATAAAATATTTTTCTCCGCCACGTTTTGGACTCAATTTAATGGTTTTTCTATTCCTCGAGTTTCCGAAACTTTCTTATTTATTTCCGATTTATATTCTGTGGAATTTCGGCGTTGGGCCGAAAATGACCTGCGGCAATTATGTGTATCCCCTTTTTCCCGAAGGCGATCTTCGTTCGTCGAAATTCGCTGAAATTTGCCTGCTGAATAATTGTCAGGAATTTCTCTCGTCGGAGGCGCTCCGCGGTTCGATTTGAAATTTATTTCCTCGGTTCTCGCTGTGGGCTGCTGCTCTTGTGTAATTATTGGACTTGATGTCGTTTTATTCACGCCTTCACACTGTCCTCTCAACTGTTTAAGTCAGCTTTCGATACTCGACTGTGAAATTTTTCCTAAAATTCCGTTTGGGGAAAATCTTTTTGTCTGCGGCCCTTCGCTCTCATTGTTTCAATAGTTCACCAAAATCTCGCTCAATTTCAATTTCACCACACTCGCTCTCATTTTCCTCCGCATTCGAAATGCTCTCTCTCTCTCTCTCTCTCTCTCTTTCTCTCTCCTCACTCTCGAAATGAAACAAACAGAATTGGATTTCTGCATTTTTCCGTGAAGAATTTGTTTCCGTCTTTTTGTTTTGCTCGTTCGAGACATTTGCGTTTATTTTGTCTTCGTATTTTCGCATTTTCTCTCATCACAATGTTGCAACAGTTTTGTGGTTGTTGCTTTTGTTGCAATTGACCAAATATACGTGTGATTAAGCGGGGTTGCCCTCTGTTTTGCCGGTTTTTTCACATGACTAAGTTGGAATATATTAAGACCTTCTGAAGGTCATCGTCCTTACGGTACTTTACCTAACAAAATACTTTGCTTAGCAAAAATATATATAGCAAAATATATGCTGTGTGTTCAAAATACAAATTTCAAAGTATTAATATAAATATTTTTTTTTAATTCGAAAAATTCATAAACATTGTTGTTTTTAGTTTTTGTTTTTTTTTTCATAATGAGAGTGAGTGCAGTTAGGGTCCTAAAGAATATTCTATGGAATTCGATGTTTCGTTCACTGAACACAGCTCAAATAACGACTGCACACACTACGACCTAGTACGTTTTTCAGACAGTCGCGTATTTCTGCTCTCAGTATTTTTATTATTGTGCTGTCATAAAGTGAATAATAAGTGTGCTTCCCTAAAAAATAGCGACAGAAATTATATTTTAGTTAAATGTGTTATTATGTGGCTATGAGTGTTTGCATATAAAATGTCGTACATGTTGTGGAGGTTCAGGTTCACCTCAATGAATTTCTTGTTGTGAAATTTCTGAGCGTGGGAATCAATAGAATTCCCGCAATTTCGAATAAAATAAATAAAATCAGAGAACCCCTTTTACCTCTCTCTCGTTTTGACATTTCGTTTCCCATCGTGTTTTGTTCCACACGCCGTTATCGCTTTGTATTTGGACTATTTCGGCCTCCGCAATAGTTGTCTATCAAATTTCGTGTGCTGCGGGTTTTGCAGTGTCTGCCTTCGTGTGTTTTTATTTTTTAATTTTTATTTCTTTTGTTGGGAATTATAAAGCGTAAACATTTATTTTGTAAACGTGTGCAGTGCAAATTTTTGCACTAAAGTACGAAAATGTCATCGTATTTGAAATTGTACCAGGATTTTCTACAGAAGAAAGAGGGACCTGGAAGGCGCCTGGCGACTTTTGCCTCGTCAACGTCTGACGACGAAGAGGAGTTACGACACGTTCAGAAGGTAAACGAGATTCGTAAAATATAAAGCTTTGACAAACTGTAAAATTAATGGGAAAGGTTGGAAATCATGCAAAATTAGGGGAATTTTGTTCCTCTATTGGTCGCGCAGCGCGTAGTCATTTGACAGTTCTAATAATTTTCATTTTTTTTTTTGTTGCTTGTTTGTTTATTGAAGTGGTTGATAGTGTGTGTGCGAGTAGTGTAGGGTAATGGTATTCGAATCTATTACAATTGTACAGTGGTAAGTTACGTAGTGTGTACATCGTGGTTTGTTTAATATGCGAGAATCACTGCTGTTTTGTCTTAAGGACAACTACACAACTGTTAAAATAACCATGTTTATATATTTATACTAGTTCAGATCTTTAACTAGAATACTATATATGTTTTAGTATTGAGTTATATTTTATTATACTACAATTGAGATATATTCCATCGTACATTTGTAACCAAAATTATGGCTAAGATATGGCATCATTCTCTTACAAAATCTATCAATTAAACATAGATCTTTCTCCACAAGCTCTGGCAGTGTCGTCATCTCACGAAGTTTAATTGAATTATTTTAATTTCAGAATTTGTGTCATAAGTTGAATTAGTCTCTGTTTTTTCAAAATGCGATTGAATGCACTATCAAAAACAATTGGAAAATTTTGTCTTTGATTAGTAATATGAAAGAAAATGTCCAATAGTAAAAATTAAATTGCCCCTTTTTTGTTTGTATGGCATCATTTGTCGACCGACGCCATATTTTATATAAAAAATGTAAAAACGAGTGCGGAAAAATATTTTAATTATTTAAGAGTTTCTACGAGAAATTTGTAAAGTAAATGAGTTAATATCGTTTGTACGAAAAATAACTGTTGTCAGTAAATAAATGCTTCTTTAATTGAAACATTAAATTAAGTTAAATAGTGCTGAGTCAAACCCAGCAATATTATTTTTCATTCTACGCGCCTGCATATGGGCCGCGGATAGGAAAGCGGAATATTTGATTTTTTGAGTTGAGCTGTTTTTCATAAGAACTCACAGTAGATATACAACTAGAAGATAGGATATTGATTCGTCGTGGTGGCAGGTTACACGGCTTTAAGCAGTGCAGTGATGCAGCTCATGTTTGGCTCTGCGGAGGCGACGTTATCGAAAGCGAAATCGATTTCCATAGGGAGGCACCAACAAATACAACAACAACAACAGACACAGGAAACACCAATTACTTCTAAAACAACAACAGCAACTGTACAAATCCTTTCTTCGCCACAAAACTCTGCAGGAGCAGCTCTTCGACCGCCACATCCTCTACCACCACCACCACCACCAATACAACAAAATCCTCCAAGAAGCATTGTTCGTGCTGTTGTTGCAAGCACTAACACCGCTGCTTCCGTCGCAACGTCTGTCGTTGCAAACTTTACTACCAACTCCACCACTACAATTCGCAAAGCACAAAATAACCCCAAAGGTTTTGTTGCTGCTGCTCCACTGACGCAACGTGCATTCGTCCGGCGAGCTTACAAACCAGCAACATCTATTCGCGTAAATTTCAAGAACACACAAAAAAAACTTCATTAATTGCTGCAAGATTCAGTTGATTCTCGAGTGTATGGAATTTACTAAATTTTGCAAGCAGTCTTGGTGTTTCGCAAATTTTTATACAAAAAAAAAAAAAAAAAAGTATAACATTTATATTGGTGCACAATTTTATAGTCCCACCTCATATTGACGAAATTATTTTTTCATACTTTCTTTCCTACGTCTCTACTTGCGAGCCGTTTCAAAATTTATTTTTTGAAAATTCTGTCAAATAATTTTTTCTTCCTTTGATAAATATAAAAGTAGTTTTACGCTACTCTCTCCTACATTACTTTTATATTCAGTATTTCTAGTCGTGCTCTCAAAATTATAGGAATCCCAAAGTACCTCAACTTAATTTTATGTACGATCGATAAATTTGCGGAGCACTTGAATACAATTGTCATATTGAAATTCATTCTTAAATCATGAAATTTAATAATGTATAATTTTTAATTTGCAGCCAGCTCCTGTTCCTGTTTCAAAGTCACAGTTAGCCCACTCTACTGTCAGTTGCAGTAATAAAATGGAGCATAGTTATATACGTGACTGTGTACGACCTTCGAGTGAACTGACCACTGGCTTGGCACCAGCACGAACAATAATCGTTCGTCGCCCGCCACAATGTCCTTCGTGTCATACGCATCCCCTTGAAGAAAATGACTTAGATGATGGCAATCAGGCCGCCGTGCCCACCTATAATGAAATCGCCGCCAAGGAGGCGATGAATGAATGCGCTCGCATTGCCAAGTATGTCAAGAACATAAATCCGGACGAGGACGATTGGGAATCACGAATCAATCAGTAAGTATTAAACGAATTTATTTTCTCGAGTGAAGATTTTATCTAAACAACTTTTCTGTTTAGATTCGGTTGGTCAAACTTGCAGAAATCCCTTTTCTCTAAAGTGGTCAGCATTTTGGATAACGATCAGCTGGGACGTCTGGCAAACACCGGCCGGCAGAATGAAGCAATGCAACGACGAGTAATAGTTGATAAATCTGCACAGAGGATGCGAAAAGCACTCGCTTCGGTTGCTTGGGACTCACGTCTAACACAATGGCTTCATAGTCTGCTGATGGATTGCTTGCCATCCACGTATATGGCTTCATATCTTGATATATTACAGACGCTAAAAGCGAAATTACCTACGTTAATGGACAAAATGCTATTTGGCCGTCCTATGAATATTAGTCAAGAGCTTTTAGCGCCGGTAATGAAAAAGAAGTGGGAACCTATCATTACTACTACAAAACCAAGAAAATTATCGCAAAATGCTGTAATCATTGCGTTACCATCGATGCCTACTAATGGTCCCATACCGCCACGGATGCAGAAATGGTATCAACATTTAGCCTCCATTACACAGGTGGTGCAAGTTAGTCTGCCGATGACAGGTACGGTATAAATCTAAATGTATTTTTGTAGAGTAAAACTAAAAAAAAAAAAATATTTTTTAGGAACCTCTATTGCACGTCAACCACTGGATCAAGTTGCCGAACAAATAGTTTCTCTAACGCGTGTAAAGATTCAAGAAATGCGCAGTGAAAATCCTTCCCGGAGCATTATTCTTATTGGTTTTAATGCGGGGTCGGCGCTGGCACTACAAGTAGCTATGTCAGAGAATGTGAGCTGTGTCATCTGTATGGGTTTCGCTTTCAACACCTTGCATGGCATACGTGGAGCACCCGATGATCGCATTCTAGATATTAAAATCCCTATTTTGTTCGTTATAGGACAAAATTCAGCGAGAACAAGGTACGAAACACATTTGTCTCTTATATTAATTGTACGATTCTCATTGTCGTTTTCTAATAGTCCCGAAGAAGTCGAATCGTTGCGTGAAAAAATGCAATCCGAATCATCTTTGGTTGTTGTAGGAAGTGCAGACGACGTACTACGTGTTCCAAAAAGTCGCAGAAAAATTGAAAATGTAACACAATCGATGGTAGATACCATGATAGTGGTATGTAGTTTTAATTATCTATGAAAATCACATATTTGTTAACATGTATCTTTTTATATGAAAGGACGAAGTTTTTGAGTTCATAAAGAAAATCCTGAACAATCCACCCGGACCGCGCGTTCCCACCGCAATTAGTGGCGGACTAGGTTTTCAGCATTTATCAAAACAAAAAGGCTATGCTGCTGATGGGACTAGACTAACGCCGATACAGCGAAAACGAAAGCAGGAAATTTTAGGCTCGGATGATCACACTCCAGCGAAGACCAAATATGTTGCTCACAGTAAGTTTATGGTCCAGATATAAAACGAATATTACATTGTTTTGATTTTACATGTGTTTAACATAACAATCAATCCTATCGCCATTTAAACTCACTTCTGCATAAAATATACCAAATAATTTCAAGAAATTGCAAGAAAGCCTAAAATACAAGATCCATTTCAAGTCAAACGAAAGGGTAACCGAGTTCGTTTAAATTATGTTTTTAATTTTTTTTTGTTTTTTAACCAAAATTTGATAAGCTATAATAATATTATTGAACTTCCAGTTGGTCGTCCGCGAACACGGCCCGTTGGCGCAACTCCAGGATCTACGCCCGGAAAAGCATCGCAGCTCATTACATCGACACCAGTTAATAATAAAACCTTTCAAAAGACACAAATATCCCCCAGTTCCATTACCAATGATGATCTTAATCTTGCTATGCAGTCAATACTCAGCGATTCGAATGAGCAAGATTCCTCTATTAATACAAGCGGCGATTCAGTGAAAAAAATTGTAACCAACTTTGAACTAGTACCACAATCTAAGTCAACACTACTTAAAACGTCGTCAATCCATCCACTCAAGCAGCAATTGGTCTCCAGTGGCACTCCAACAATAGGCACTAAAATTAAAATGATTCCCGCAAATCAATTTGTTCAACTCAAACCGCCAATACAATCGCAGTCGAAAATTTACACCATTAAAACCACATCAATGATGAACAATAATAATACAACATCAGGTTCAAATGTTACGGGAATTGGAAGTATAGTGACTACAGCACCTAACGCAACTGCTTCCTCCACGCCAGTGCAGCAGCAAATATTTACACTTAAGTCACCAAATGGACAAACGACACAGTTTGTAACTGCCGCAGCGCCAGCTCAACAGAAATATACGGTTGTCAAGAACACAGCGGGAGGTGGAACGACTCTGCAGCTGCAATCGGGATCGACTGGAGGTAACTTAGACTTGTCGAATATTATTGATATGCCTATCGTATTTGCTGATAACGATGGCAATATTTCTGAATCAGTTGCCGCCTCGGAAGTTGCAAAATCGACACCAACCAGATCATGTAAGATTTTGTTTTCGTAAACCATAT
The DNA here is from genome assembly GCA_947389925.1 of Coelopa pilipes. NCBI lineage: Eukaryota > Metazoa > Arthropoda > Insecta > Diptera > Coelopidae > Coelopa > Coelopa pilipes. The sequence continues at coordinate 5,671,398 of OX376698.1, read as the reverse complement.
CAAATCAATAATTCCTTTTTTGTTTTTAGCAAATTCGTCTGGTGTGGGTCAACTTATCATAAGTCAACAGATTATCAAAGAAGCAACAAATAACAATGCTACTTCTGCCAGCTCTGGAACTTATGTCATCAATAATAAACCCATCATCCAGCAATCTACTGCGTCTACAACATCCGCGTCCAAGCCCAACAAAGTAGTTTTTATTAATCGCAACACAATGAAGCCATGTCCAAATATTATATCACGGTCTAACGTTGCACAATTGCCCAAGTACACAAAAGTAGTTGTCACGAATCCAAAGACGTCTGCCACAACGCTAGTTCAACGCGCCACCACTCAATCCACAGGTACACCCATTGTGTCCTCGGTAAAGCAAGTGAATTTGCAAACATTGAAATCGCCAGGTACGACACAATCAGCAACATCGGGCATCTTGAATGTTGGTACCAAACAAATACAAATTCTAAACTCATCAACAGGAGGAGCATCTATTGCAACATCTGTGGCAAGTTCGGGGGAAAAGTCTCAAATACGTAATATTGTGGTGAAGCCAGGAGGCCTCAAGCAGATACCCGTTCACCTGAAAAGTCAGCTATTGAATCGAAATCTAACCGTTCGGAAACTGGTGAACTTAGTGCCGGCAACTAAGGCTACATCTGGAACCACAACATCGGCAACTACCGCAAATGCAACTAGCGCAACTGTAAATAATGTAACAACTACACAACCAGCGCAGGATGCTGTTGCTACCACTTCCGGCGTTTCTACAATTGGTAGTTCTGCCATACAAACCTCACCTAAAATAATCACTCTGAATCCCATCAATCCCTCAACCGTTGCGGCAGCAGGTGCCACGCAACCAAAGACGATAACAACGACGACGTTGGCGGACTGATCGCTGGGGAGAAGTTTTTGGAAATTTTCACAAATGTAATTTGTGTTTAATTTTTGAATGTTGATGCTATTTACTACTTTACGAAAATGAAAACAAAAGCAAACATGCTTTTTAACTCTTGGGGTTATTTTTTCATTAATGAAAAATGTCAAATTTCATACATTATTTCTAAGTCTTGAGTTAATTATTTTAGAGCTCGTTCGTTAGTGCGTTTAGTAATTAGTGTAGTTTGTAACAAATAATGATGTAAAAATAAAATATATTAAATATATTAAATTTAAAAATTATAAGTTCGATTTTCATTCAAAAGAACGAATCGCTTCTTCGATTATCGCTATGGCATTATTCCCAGCGGATGGCAACCCTGATACAGATCCTGCTCTCTCGTTTTAAAAAGAAGAGAAAAGAATATGCAGAAAGTCTTCATTTTAATTGGTCGATATTTCGCTCATTCTCTCTCTACTGATCTGAGTTTCAATTTTAAGAGAGACAACCACGTTCCTGGGTTTCCTGGCCGCCTGGTCCTACATTCGCTATGTTGGATTGGAAAAATCCAAATGGAATTTCAAGAAGCGCTTCCCGGTAAGCTCCAGAGTAAGGGGTTGGAGGACTCCGATTAAAATAAAATAATGGGCATTTTATTGGCTTTCAGGTTTTATGTATTTTTATTGAATATTCATTCATGATTACAATGATTTTCAATTTTCACTTCAGTTTAAATTCAATTACTCGTTAAATTAATAATACATAATTAGTTGTTGATAATATAATAATTGTTATTAATGCAATGTGTGAATAATATACTTGTTGAATTATATAATTGCATTTATTAATCACTAAAACTAAACATACATACTTTGCAATATTTTTAATAAGTGAAATTAGAAACGCAAAACAAACGATTCAATTCGATTGAACATTTGCTTCAACTTAACTAAAACAACAAAAGAATTAGTAAAAACTTAAATGCAGAAATTGCATATTTTGTATTCGTTATGTTTGAATATTTTTTCTAGAAAAGAATTCCAATTCAAAGATAGGTTTGCGACTTATGCGTAAATGTTGTTGCTTCATATTTTCTTTTCTTTAATTTAATTTAATGACATCATGCGGCTCTATTTGCAATTTAGCTTCACCTGAACTCCAGCCGATCACTCCTTCCAACTTTTTCCTTCCTTCCCATTGGGATTTCGGTGCTATTTTTTTAAATGCCAATCTTGATCATTTTTTAGACTTTCTCTTATAATTTCTCCCATAATTTTCCTTTATGCCTTTCTACTTGCCTGCGCTAGCTTTTCCCCTTGCTATTTAATATTTTTTTATTTGCCACTATAATTCTTTTATTTTCCTTGCCGCACTAGTATTTTTGTTTTAGCAATATTTTCACTAATATTCATTTGATAAACGCTTTTGGCTAATGTTTCAGCAATTTAATTTTTCGTCATCTGCTTTACTGAATTTGTCTTGCAAACATTTGCGTAAATTTCGTTAGAACGTTGCAGTGAGTTTTTTTTGTTTCACTATACATACATAATTATTGAAATAATATAATGCTCTGCTCAATATATATATTTATATATGTGTATGTGTGTGTATAAATTCATCTGTCAATTCAACTATATATTTGTGTAATGGGCATCAGACTTAATAAATAATTGTATTTCATTTTAAAGACGACTTTTGAAAATAGCAGCGAGTTCTTCGTCATACTATTAACTACGTAGTTGCATGTGTGTGGGAGTGGGAGTAGGAGTGTGTGTGTGTGTGTGAATGTCAATGTATGCATGTTCATAATGAGCCATATAGAGTGCAGTGATTATTTCCATATATAAAAGGTTTCCTTCGTACTAGTAATTTAAAAATGTTTCTTAAAAGTCATTTTATTTAATATAGAATTCTAATTTATGGTTTTTTATTTTTCGTTTGTTATTTTTATTCTCATATTCATCTCGTGCTGTGGTTTCTATTCGATGCACCAATAGTTGTATGTAGGGGGGATTTACGACTGTGTGTGTGTGTGTGTGTGTGCGAGTGTGTGGTGAGTGATCTCTATGTGTGCTGAATCCTATTTCGTTGGATGGATGCTGACTGTATGCGTTAAAACCGAATGCTTAAAACTAAAATTCCGACCCGGGAAATACACAAAGTTTACTCTCACCAGAATCCAAGCGATATCCTTTCGATTTAGTCCTTTCGTGACTGGGAATTTAGATAAAGGACCATATCACCTTGGTTCTGGCAAATATTTCCCTGGCCTCATTGCAATGAAAACCAGCTCAAAAGCTCCGCTTTCAAACACTGTTAAAAGGCAGCTGCTGCTCAACACACTTCGCGACTCAACCCTAAAAGCACATCTAAAATTAAATTGGAATATAATTGAATACTTAATTGTTGTTCAAATTGTGCACCACCGCCTTTTAAGCGATTATGCTCTTGAAGCATTTGGATACCTTTTGAGCCAGTTTTCAATTGTTTCGACTTTCAAAACTTAGTAGAATGCTTAAAAGAACAGCGATCGTTCACTGCGAAATTAATTACAGATAATTAGGTGTATTTACAAACGATTTTCATTGACTTTAAATTACATAAGATTTCATGCAAGTTCTTCGTTTTTGTTTTGTTTCTTCAAGTAATTTCTCCTCTTTCTCTTCGACTTCACATCTTTTATATCGTAATAAAGTTATTAAAATATATCACACGTATATAAATACAAATATAGTAAGGAAAAATTAACAAGTATTTTAATGAATATTTCGTACTTCGTATTTGTTATGTTATTATTTTTTGCTTAATTGATGGATTAAACCATAATGTAACAAGATTTCTAGAATAAAATAATATATCAATATAAGAATAATCATAGAAGACTAATATATGATTGACAATGATTCAATTGCAATAAAAATGTTGTGTTGTGGAAATGTGGGAGAAACGATTTTGCAGTTTCTGGAAACTGAAATGTTTGACACATTTATAAATATAATTGTACTAAGTTTAAACATTCATTTAAATGTATGTGTTTTGCAATCACTTAACTTATATATAATAATTCATTAGACTTGTATTTTTTATTCCTTTGTGGTTTTCATTGAATTATTTCATAACTCTCAGTATATAATTATGTTATTCAATATAGTAAATTTTTTATTTATATATGAAAATGCATTTCTTATAATATTTCCTCTTCAATATAATTTGTTTTGTTTTATTTTGTTTTGCTGTTGTTTGTTATTCATTTAAAAATCATGTGTATAAAGTTTACGTGTGCTTATTCTTCTTCTTCTTCGTAATTTTCCCTCGACTCGACTCACTTTCGAAAATGCAGTTGTAATTACTAGAAAATGTTGTTGTAAATAGCATTTAAGAAATGTTTGCAGTGAAAAAACGAGCTCATATCAAATTCAATATTCCTCACATCAGCCATTGAATTATCGAACCATAATTACAATACTAATTATACAACTAATAATTCAATGATAAATTCAAATAACATTTTCTTCATATTTTTGTTTTCATACTTCAATAAATGTTAACATTTATAGTTCTGCTAGTAGTTCTCACCTCGATTTCTCAACGATTTTTCCTTTAGAAAATCTTCAATGCGAATTTGCTTCTAGGCAATGCAAGTTAGTCGCACTTACTATGGACTATGTGAGAGTGTGGGCTTGACGGTTTGGGTGTGGGTGTGAGTGTGAGTGGGAGGGTGTGTGTTCGATAGTGAAGCAAAGACTTCGTCCACTACTTGCCACGAATTCGCAGGGCGGTTACTTTCAGGGCCAAGCGAGTAATCGTTTTGATTCAGCGTCGACTCAATTCGATTCCCACCGAACCCGCACTTTCGGAAAGGGAGTGAAGATGGAGGAAGTTGCGACGGGGCGACAGAGAGAACATCTAATTTCTCGAAAAAACTATATTCGATGACTTTCTCAATTCTACGGAAACCGACTTCGCTCCTTCTGCGCTCCTCCTGACGATCCTCGTCATTCCCTTCCTCTGACTCAAATTCTTCGTCCTTACCTGACTGTCGTCCTCTTCGTCTGTCTCCCTCGCTCTGGCAAGTCCTCTCGCTCGTTCGGACCCCCTTAGTGCAGCCGATGGTGGGTGGTCTTCGGCACGGTGCCCACGATCCGCACGCGCCCGTTGGAGCCGCCGCCGTGCATCATGTGCGCGTGCATCGACATGGCCAACGCCTGCTGCTGGTGCTGCTGCTGCTGCAGCTGGAGGTGCTGCTGCTGCTGCTGCTGGTGGTGGTGGAGCTGTTGCTGTTGCTGATGGTGGTGCTGCGGGGGGTGGTGGTGGTGCTGGTGCTGCTGCTGCTTGATGTCGTTGCAGTCGCAGAACTGCGGCGGCGGCGCCAACACGATGTTCTCCGGGCACATCTCCATCGCCATCGCCATCGCGGCGCGGCCGACGACCGGGGCCGACAGGACGGACGACGACGCCGAGCCCGACATCGGCATCGGCATCGACATCTCGTCGCCGCTGTCGGCCTCGATGGGCGGCGGCAGCTGGACGAGCGAGACGGCGGCGGTCGAGCGCGTCGCCCGCTGCATCGCGATGGCGGCCGCCTGCTTCCGGGTCAGCGAGTTGTGCCGCTGGAAGGCCTTCGCCGGCGGCGACGGACTCAGCTCGCCGTCGTCGTCCGAGCGCTGCTCGTGCTCCGACTCGGTGGTCGGGTCGCTGTTCGCCAGCTCCTGCTGCCGGCTGGCGACGATCGCCGCCGTGGCGCTCGGGCCCAGCGCCGCCTTCGCCTTGAGGATCTGCTGCAGGTGCTGCTGGTGCGCCAACTGCTGCTGTTGCTGCTGCTGCTGCTGGTGCAAGTGGTGTTGCTGTTGCTGCTGCTGCAGCAGGATCTGCGCCTGCGCCGCCAGCAGCTTCTGGTTGGGGTGCAGGTGCTGGGCCTGCGGCGGCGTCGCCGTCGTCGAGGCCCCCGCGATCCGTCCGGCCATGGCCGGCTGCGCCTTCGGCCCCAGCTGCTGGCTCTGGACCACCAGCGTCTTTACCTTGCTGGCGGCCAGCGCGACCTGCGTCTGCTGCGTCTGCTGGTGCAGCTGTTGCTGCTGCTGCTGGATGACCGGCGCGTGCTGCTGCTGCACCATCTGCTTCACCGTGACCGTGGTCGCGGTCGCGGTCGCCTTTGCCTCGAAGGCGGCGGCCGTCGAGGCCACCGAGGTGGAGGCGGATGTTGTTGTTGTTGCTACTGCGGTGGCTGGCGAGGCGCTGCCGATGGTCACGAGCACGCCGTGTCCGCCCTTGGCAGTCGTCGAAGTCGAAGTCGTCGTTGTCGTTGTCGTTGTTGCTGAGGCCGGGGCTGCCGATCCTGCTGCTGTTGACGGCGTCGTTGCTGTCGTTGCTGGCGCCGCCGACGGGACTCCGCCCTCCGTGGCCTCCTTCTTGTCGGGGATCGTCTTCGGCTCCTCGACGATCGTCACCGAGGGCTTCTTCTTGATCGTGTCCGTCGGTCTGGGCGCCGTGGCTGCGGCTGCGGTTGCCGCCACCACGTCCTGGTCGCTGCTGACGCCCGACGAGCTGTTGTCGGCCTCCTCGTCGTTCGGCAGCTCGTTGTTGTTGGCGGCGCCGGCGGCGACCTCCTTGCCATGGCCATTGTTGTTGCTGCTGTTGTCCGCGGCCCTCTCGCCGTTCGCCGACGACGCCTCGCCGCCGCCCTGCTTGAGCAGCCCGTTCGGGTAGGACTTCGAGGTCTTCAGGTTGCTGCGGATCCGCTGGATCTCGTCCACCGACAGCGAGTGCGAGATCGAGCCAGAACCGGAAGCGGAGCCGGAAGCCGAGCTGTTGCTGCCGGCACTGTCGATGGGAAGGAGAGAGAGAGAGAGAGCAAGAGAGAATGAGTGAGTGTTTGTGGGCGAGCGAGAGGGGCGACGCCGCCTCACCTGGTCTGGCTGTTGCCGCTGGTCTCCGGGACGTCGATCAGCGCGATCTTCTCGTTCAGCTTCGTGTTCCGGGCCACCAGGATCGAGTTCTCGTCCTCGCCGTCCGACTCGCTCAGGCTGTAGTCGGGCTCCGGTATCGGCGGGGCGGGGCCGGCGGGCAGGGTGTTGTTGTTGTTGCTGCTATTGCTGCTCATGCTGCTCATGCTGCTAACGAGGCTGATGTTGTTCAGGCTGATGTTGTTCAGGCTGCTGATGTTGTTGTTGTGATTATTCCCGCCACTCGCAGTTGTGCTGTTTTGGTTGTTGTTGTTGCCATTCTGCTGCTGCGACTGATGCTGCTGCTGCTGCTGTGAGGGCGCGTAGTGCGACTGCGACGCCGGCGGCGACTTCGTCAGCGACAGCGACTGCGACCTGGCGCGCATCGTCGTCGGCTGGGCGTATTGACTATTTGGCTGTGGTTGTTGCTGCTGCTGCTGCTGCATCGGTGGCGGAGGCGGCGGTGCGGCCGCGCTGGAGGCCGGCGGCTGCTGCTGACTATTTGACTGCTGCTGCTGTCCGTTCTGACCACCCTGTGGCTGGCGGCTCTGCTGCGAAAACAATGGGAAAAGGAGGAGAAAGAAAAATTAAAAACATTCTCCCTCGGGACCCTCGGGACCCTCGCCCCACCCACCTCTTGGACCTGCGACTGGCGCAGCTTCCAGGCCATGACGTTGCGCAGCTCCTGGGGCGAGGCGTAGATCTTGGCGCTGGCGGCCGGGTTGAAGCTCGACTGGACGCCGTCGATGGTGGCCGAGGCGACGCCCTCGGCCTCGGCGCGCTTCTTCAGCTTCTGCTGCAGCGTCAACGTGCTCTCGTACTCGGACCCCGGCGTGCTCGTGCTGGTGCCGGTGCCGGGGCGCGTCTCGACCTTCACCACCTGCCCCACGGGCGGCGGCGGCGGCGGGTGCGACGGCGGCGGCAGGTTCAGCCGCTGCATCGACGCGTGCAGCGTCGCGACGTCGTCCTGCGAGTGGTGGCCCTTCCTGCCCACCGCCCCCGAGGCCGTCCAGATCGACGACGCGGAGCCCGACGTCGAGGAGGCCGAGCCGGCCGCATGCGCCATCAGGTCGGGCGTCGAGTGGAACCGCTTCAGGTCGCGCCCGCCCACCGTCGGGATCGCGCACGGCTTGCCGCGCAACGTGCCCGTGGCCGAGCCGCCGCCGTTCTTCGCCTTCGACATCGTCTTGCGCTTCATCTCGGAGACGCTGCTGTACACCAGGGGCCCCTTCAGCGGCGACCCGTGGCCCGTGGCCGGCGGCGTGGCGGCGCCGCTGTCGGTGCCCGACTGGAAGCGCGACGTCGTCATCATGGTCGAGTAGCGATTGGAGCCCTCGCCCTCGCCCTCGCCGTCGCCGTCGCCGCCCGTGCCCGCCTCGCCCTGCTGGCGCTGGAAGAGCTCCTCGAGCTCGGCGGCCGTGATGCGGCTCGAGGTCGGCCGCGCCTTGATGCTGGCCGTCCGCAGCTGGACCGGCGTGCCGGGGTGCGTCGACGTCGGGGTCGGCGTCGGCGTGGCCGTCGCGATCGACTCCACCGACGAGGACTTCGTCGTGTGCGTCGAGTGGCCGTCGCCGTGCTGGTGGTGCAGCTGCTGCTGCTGCTGGTGGTGCAGATGGAGCTGCTGGTGGTGGGGCTGGTGGTGATGCGGCGGGCCCGGGTGCTCGTCGTGGTCCCTCTCGCCGCCGTTCTCGAGGCCGGCCACCATCGACTTGGCCCGGGCGCGGCCCACGCTCAGCGTCGTCTTCGGGTCGCGCCGCGGCGGCATCGGAGCCGGCATCCGGCCGATGTTGCCGCCGTTTCCACCGTTGCCGCCGCCGCCGCCGCCGCCGCCGCCACCGCCGCCTGGCCCCAGCGACATCTTGCGGGGCAGCGTCGCGCACTGGCGGTGCGACGTCTGCGGCGTGCTCGGCCCGCTCGACAGGTGGCCGCCGCCGCCCAGGCCGGGCAGAAACTGGTGCCCAATGGAGGAGGCGTTGGCTGCCTGATTCATCTGGTTGTGCGGTGGGAACTGGGGCGAGATGACGGTCATCGAGACGAGGGCGCCGGCGGAGCGAATCATCTCGACGACCTTCTCGTGCGAGGCCGCCCGGACGTCCTCGCCGCCGATGGAGAGCAGGAAGTCGCCCGGTCGCAGGCCGGCCATGTCGGCCACGCCGCCGGGATCGACGTCGTCGAGGTACTGCAGGGCCGGGAAGCGATCGGAGGGCTTCAGCTGCATGAGCGGCGAGGAGGCCTTCGCGCCGCGCAGGATGAAGCCGAAGCCGCGCTTGGCCCGGTGCAGGATCACGTTCCGGGGCTCGTTGAAGGACCTGCCGGGGAGAGACGACAGAACGGAACGTGAAGGCGATCGAAGTTGAAGGCGATGAAGGATGAAGGACGAGGACGATGGAAGGTCAGGTCGATGAAGGACAAGGACGATGAGAGATGAAGACGTTGGGAGATGATGACCAGGGAAGATGAGGACGATGAAGGATGAGGACGACGGAAGAACAAGGTGATGAGAGATGAAGACGTTGAGAGTTGAAGACGATAAAGAGATGAAGATGCTGAGGGATGAAGATGAAGACGACGAAGGATGAGGACGAGGAAGAATGAAAACGAGGGAAGATTGATCACGATGGAAGATGAAGGCAATCAACGTTGAGGACGATGACGACCCAGAGGGGGTGAGGGCGAAAGCTGATTCCACTTACGTTTTCTTCATGCGCGGCGCGGTGGCGCTGCTGTACTGCTGGGGTCCACCGCCGTTTCCGCCCCCGCCGCTTCCGCTTCCGTTTGCGCCACTGCCGCCGCCGCCGCCGCCTCCGTTGAGGGCCTGGCTGGAGCCGTTGCTGTTCATGGACAGCGACGGCGACTGCTGGTGATGCTGCTGTTGCTGCTGCTGCTGCTGGTGCTGCTGATGGTGCTGATGCTGCGACATGGCCTGGCGCGGCAGCGTCCCGCCGATGCCGATGCCGACGCCGCTGCCGCCGCCGCTGCTGCCGCCGCCCAGGCTCAGCTGCGGCGAGCCCTGGAGCCCGGACGAGCCCGAGGCGGCCGACGAGTTCTGGTGCTGTTGCTGTTGCTGAAGGAAGGGCGACGACTGCGAGTGGTTCGGGCCGGCCGTCGAGACGTTCGTGATGTTCTTCTGGCGCAGATTCACCTCCTGCACGCAGTCGGCCGGGAAGAAGCCGGCCTGGTTCGAGCCCCGGACGTAGCCCTCGAGCAGGCCGCAGTCGGTGGAGCCGACGACCTCGATCACGTCGCCCGGCTGGAGGCGAATGTGGCCGACGGCGGTGCCCGCGTAGGGCTCCATGCAGACGACGGTCGTGCTCGGGTGCCCGATGGAGCAGGCCGCCGAGTCCGAGTTGGTGCCGACGCCCGACGAGTCGCTGATGATGTCGCTCGTGTCGCCGAGACTCTTATCTGTGGAGCCAGGGAGCGCCAGGCATGAAGTGGCCGTGGACGGAACACAGAGGGGGAGAGCGAAAGGGAGAGGGCGAGAAAACAGAGAGAGAGAGAGAGTTGCATCAGTGGAAATGTAGGAAATTAAAAGGCGACCCACTGCAAGGACCGCATCCCGTCCCGCTGTCCCCGCTGCCCCCGACGCCCCCGACGCCCATCGCCCAACGGATGACCTGAAATGCATTTTGGCTTCTGGCCAGGAAGTGTGTACGAGACAGACAGAGAGGCTGTCGCTGTGTGCAGGAGAGCGAGACGAATGCAGAGGCGGGCGGCAGACAACAACAACAATATCTATTTACACAATTCGACATGCAAAAAGAGCCAAATTTTTTGCTCTTCTACTTTTCTACCGAGTTGCAGGAGGAGTTGGAAAAACATTCAAAACAAAGGCGGAAATCAAAGGACAAAACAACAAACTGAAAGGGACGGGAACATGGGAAGGCAACAACAACAAACATGCACTCTAACTATTTATCTATCTAACTATTTATGATTCTAACTATCCAACTATCATTTTATCGAACTATCTATATTTTCACTATCAATATATTTATTTATCCTTCTATTTATTTGTCTTTCTATATATTTTTCTTTCCATTGATCTCTCCTACTCATCCCTTCCTATTCATCCCTTCCCATTCATCTCCTTCTATTCATCTCTTCCTATTCATCTCTTTCTATTAATCCCTTCCTATTCATCTCTTTCTATCTGTTTGTTCGCGAGCTCCGATTGTCACCAATAAATTTCCTCGGATCTGGCAACATGCTACGAGCGACGAGTCCGCTTAAGTGGCTGTCGTTAGAATTAATGAAGCCATCAGTCGGGGCGACGAAGAGGAAGAGGAAGGACTTCCCGCCCCCAGGACGAGGTAGGGTTGGGGGATTTTGGTACCTTCGGGGATTTCGTTAAGTCTACAGCGATTTAATTGAACATCGCTGACCCGGATTCGGGGATAATTTTCGACTAAAATGAGGGGCGATTGACGGGATCCATCACTGCTCAGGGGTAGGGGGTAGAGTGTAATTTGACCTTGAAATGACCTCTGAGATCCCGCTGCCAGACGGTGGAGACGGAAGGACACAAACGTAGACAAAATCAAAGCCAACCAAAGGCGAATACTTAATTTCGGAACACTTAACTTAAGGATGCAGAATAAATAGATAATAAATAAATAAATAATAAATAAATAATGAGATAATTAAAGTTCTAATTAATTTCCATAAAACTCGCAACCATGACGTGATGACAATAGTAAATTAAATAAAATGAGAGAGTGTGAAAAAAAGAACTGATGGCGATCGATTGAGTACCTGTTACGATGCTGATGTCGTCCTCGTGCGAGCGGTGGCCGGAGGATCCTTCCGAGAGGCTCGAGCTGGCCGAGCTGTAGGGCATGTGCTCGGAGGGGCAGGGCGAGGGCGGCCCGTGGCCGTGGTGGCCGCCGCACGCGCTGCCGTTGCGCGTCAACGTGCCGCAGCCGACGCCGACGCAGACGCCGCCGTTGGCGTTGAGCCAACCGATGCCCGAGCGACGCTTCGGGTTGTAGCGGGGCGGCCCACGGAAGGGAACTGTTTGAGTGCATGTGTGTGTGTATGTGTGCGCGCGTGTGTTTGGTTCGACAGGCAGCCGCACACATGCAGAGAGAGTGGGGAGAGAGAGAGAGAGAGGGGAAACGGATGTAGATTTGTGTTTGTTGGTCTTTCTCATTCGGTTGATCGTGATTTCTCTTAAAAATCCCATTTTCGAAATTCTTCGCTCAAATTTATGTTCGGTTTTTCTTTTCTCATTCGTTTTCGTTTCGGGCAAAATCGTCGCCATTTTGCGTTGTTGCTCTGGTTGTCGTTGTTGTTATTGTTTGCTTGATTGTTGGCATGGCGGAAGGGACTGAATTGATTTTACATGGTTTGGGGTTTGGGCGTGTTCGGTTTCATTTTGCGGATTGCAAAATGTGAAATTTAATCAAAACAAAACAAAAAAAAAAAAAAGTTAAAAAAATCAAACTCTACTCAATCTATGATTCACTTTTTGTAAACTCAAGTGGAACAGAATATTTAACCAAATATTTTAAGCATATTTTCCATAATTATCTAGACACGAATGCGAATAAAAAACATCAAAATCGACACGAAAATTTCTTCAAAACGATTTCAATGTGCAAAACTTGGAAGCTTCGAGGGACGTTCAGGAGTCCTTTCTACAGGGTTCGAGGAAGCGATGAGTTTGTAATGGCTTGGTAATGCGTTTCTCAGGGGAATTTAGTCTTTTTATATTATTCATAATGGCTAAAGAATGTCCACATTCTGACTGGGCTCAGAGAATGAGAAGAAGAGTCCTCTTTGCACTTCCTTCCGGTTGGGTTTTTCTCCGATGCATTGACAAAGGTAGGAAAATGTTGTGGAAGGTCTTCGAGAAGGTTCTTCTGGTAGACGAGCCACAGAACTTGATATAGAGCTTGGCCCGGCACAGTTGCGAAATCTCGGAGATGGACAAAAATCACACAATCAAAAACCTCACATCACACACTCCTCGCACACCAACTCTGGCAGGCCAAATTTTTTGTAATTAATTTCTTTCTCATACTCTAGGATTACTTACTTGTCAACGTGGCGTGATTGATTCGAGAATTCAGTGGCAGAGCTCAGCGATAAATAAATGCATGTATGTGTGAATTGATATAAAAAAACAGGCCGAGGTAGGTTGTGGAGGTTGCGAACAAAAGAACTGAGTGGGGGTTCAATAAAAAACTCGTCGACACTCTAGAAATGTCGCTACAACACATCATAAAAACAACAACAGCGCATAAAGCAAAGTAACGACTACTTAGGTGTAGGTTGTAATAAGGCTCGTGTAACGATTATCAATAGTTGGAACAGCAAACAGTAATTTAACACTTTGCATAACGACTAGCACATACTTTTCTGGCAATATATATTTGTATATATTTCTAGTGTATTTATGTAAAACAGATAAATATGAAACGGAGGCAAAACAAGAAACGAAGAAACAGCAGGAAAAAGGAAGAGAATCCTATTGCTATTCTCAACAGACTAGTAGCAAGTAGTTGTTGTGGTGTATTTTCCGATGTCGGGCTTACACCGATTATGTCTATATATATCATAAATATTTCATGATGGCTGTAATATTGATAGTGATGATCGATGCGATGACGATGGGCTGTGGTGATGGTGATTTTGTTGGTGATGGGCGAGTGATTAAAGAAGTAATTGGTTGATGTTTGAAGAGCAAATCAAGAACTAAGGAATACTGGGGTCAAATGCTAGATAATCATTCATAAAGGTTAACTTAGATTATGGTTAATGGTCAGGTCGGCTGATCTGAGCCAAAGAGATATCGTAAAACAATAGATTGAGTAGAGGATGAAAAAATAAGTGAACTGCAGAATTTCAATCAAATGAAAATCGATGAAAAGGGTCGGGGAAGGTTTGACTTACAGAGCGAGAGCGAGAGAGAGAGTGAGAGAGAGGTGGCGGGGGGGAGAGAGGGAGACAGATAATTGATTGCCATGATTCGATTAGAGTAATGGAAATGAAATTGTAAAACATATGAAATAATGTGGTTAAGGGAGACGAGATCGAAATCAAAAACGCACAACAAAACGACAAACAATTCAACGTCAAATTCCATTTAGAAATAATTATTTTGGTGATATTTTTCTCTTTGCCACAAAATATATAAATATGTATTAACTTGTATACATGTAAATTAATGTGAATTTGGTGTTTGTACAGAAACTGTATTCACATGGATGGAGATTAAATCAATCAAAAACAACATAATAGAGACGATTATTGTATAAAAACCGATATATTCGAACTAAAATAAAAACATTCGAATGAGAGAATTTTCGTGATGGGAGATTTAATGAATTATGTATATATATATATATATGTTTGTAACAAATTTTTGTATATTAATATGAATAATTGATAAATTCCGACACTCACCGACGTCGTCCGATTTGTAGTTCTGGATCATTTCGGCCAGTTCCAGGTTGCCAGCGATCACCGCGACCTGCGTGGTGGGGAGAGAGCGAGAGAGAGGGCGAAAGGCACCGGGGGAGAAAGAGAGAGAAAATCGGGATGAGTTCACTTAACTCAGAGATATGGAGAATAAACAGACAAATAACATGACACGTCGTGCAGAAGGAAAAACTCTTGCGAGACCCACCGGAAACACCAAAAGGAGTGACAAATAATAAAAGAATAATGAGAAGACTACAGGAAGAAACACTAAAGATAATGAAATGAAGGAAATTATAAAAGATCAAACCAAAACTAAAACTAAAACTGTACAAATATAAATACAACACCAATTACTAGACAACTCTCATACCACGGTAGTGGAGCGTATGAAAATCGTCGAGGAAAAACTACTGTAATAACTACACAATAATACATGCTAAATGATGGTGATAACGAAATTAAATGAAAACCCCTCGAGTACAGAGAGAGAGAAGGAGATGGACAAACGAACGAGTAATGGTAGAAATAATAGTAAAAGGTAAATACCTGATAGGGAGTTTGATTGGCATAATTGAGGGCCCCGCGCTGGGCGCCGCGAAAGAGAAGCATTCTAGCACAAGCCTCTTGGTTGTTAACAGCGCATACATGCAACGGTGTGTTACCGGAAGCGTTACGGCCATCCATGTCCGCACCATAAAACAATAAATGTTCCAAATGGTGGACCAGACCATGTCGGCAAGCCTATCATATATGTATATAGTAGTTGATAGTAGTTCATTTTGTTTCGGTTTAGAGGATTGTCAAAATTTCGTAAAGGTTGTCAAAGGTTGTTTCGCTCTCAAAACAGAGTGTACAGAGGAATAGCTCGTAAAATAATACAGTACTAAATTCATATATATATATATATATATATGTGTGTATATGTGTATAAAAGTAGGATATTTCAACTCTACAGAGGATCTTCTTAAATAGTCAATAGCAAGTTAAGGAAACTAATGTCCAGCCAACACCGCAGGAAATTCAAAACCATCTTCTTTTATTTTCTATATATTGAAAAATTAATAAAACAATTGATTTCTCTGATATAAGATTACTTGGTTTTTAAAAACTCTAAAATATTGCCGGTTGTCTTTTTTGTCACTTGTTCACTTTGAATTTTCCTAGCAACATTTCAGAGTTTTGCTTATGTTTGCTTTTATGATTTTAGTATTTTAACTAGGAGGATTTTTCTCTGGAAATATGTTTATGAAACTCAAATATTCCTGCATAACTCTGTTCCATGTTTTCGATTCGAAGAATGGAAGGCTTTCGTCGTCTTCCGTTTCTTCGCTTCGCTTACCTGGTGCACCTCCTGCCAGCCCTGGTTGTCCTGTATGCCGAGCGCAGCGTGATCGTGCAATAAGCTCTCGGTTATTTTCGGATCACACTTGCGCGTTATCGAGATGTAGAGGGGCGTGATGCCACGCCCATCCTTGTAGTTGGGCGAGGCCCCGAGTTCGAGCAGAGTGCTGGGGAGAGGGCGGAGGGAAATTTCAATTAAATTCAATATACGGACGGCTTTTCCTAAGATTTCCTAAAATAACTAAGCTCAAGAAAATCTCCAGGTCCTCTTCCATCAAATAGATTTCTAGTATTTTTAAAGCAAACATTAGTTTGAGGGAATTCGACTTACGTCACCGCCCCGCCTCCAACGAGTCCTTCT
This sequence comes from Coelopa pilipes, assembly GCA_947389925.1. NCBI lineage: Eukaryota > Metazoa > Arthropoda > Insecta > Diptera > Coelopidae > Coelopa > Coelopa pilipes. The sequence continues at coordinate 5,655,446 of OX376698.1, read as the reverse complement.
CGACGGCCTTGTGCAGCGCCGTGGCCCCGTCCTTGGTGCGGTAGTCGAGCAGGGCGCCGCCGTTGACCAGGGCGATCAGCAGTTTATTTGGTTTCTTAGCTCCGGTGGCCACGGTCAACGGCGTCTCGCCGCTGTCCGGGCAGTGGAAATTCGGGTCCAGCCCTTTGGCGCACATCTTGGCGATCTTCTCCACGTGGCCGCCGTTGATGCACTCGAGGAAGCGCCGCAGGTTGGCGCGCGTGTGCAGCGCCTTCAGCTGGCGCTCGTCGAGGTTCAGCATTTTGTAGACGCGGCGCTTGTACTTCAGCTGGGGCGAGGGAGCAGAAAACGTCGATTAAAGAGGTGAAAATGAGGTTGAGGTGAGATGAGGTGAGGTGAGGTTGATGTCGGGATTGAAGTGGAAGTTGGGATTAGGTTGGGGTGAGGTTGAAGTTGAGATTGGGGTTGATGTGGAGGAGGAATCGACGAGGCGAACTCACCTCGAGGTAGCCGACCGGGCCGTTGAAGGGATAATCGCCCAGGCGCCGCTCCTCGTCCAGGAACTTGCCGGCCTTGCCGTTCGACGGCGGGCAGAAGAGGCCATAGTTGAAGCTCTCCTTGAGCTCCTGCAACAAGAGAGAAAATACAGAGATCAATACGGGAATTCCAAACCGATAATTAATTAAGGAAATCGACACGAAGCGACTCCAGTTCGAGGCGTGGATTCGCCTCGATCCCCCTGGAAATAAATCAGATTTTGTTTTGTTTCCCCGCCCTCCGTTTGTGGGTCAAGAGCTGCCAGTTGCGGTTGTTGAAAGGACGCCTTCGGGACGACGACCACCGAACGCTAACGAGCCTAATTCCGAACAGTGCAAAACAGTGGCAACACCATCGCCAGAAGCCGGGGCGGAACCGGGGCAAGGGAAAATGAAATCCGCTGGAATGGAATGGAATGGAATGCGAAAATTCGACTCGAAGTGCAGTTGGTCGAACTCGTTACTGCAACAATGTGTGCGAGTGTTGGCGTGTGTTGGTGGGTCGTAATTTATGTGAGATATGGCAACGCCGGCCTCTGCTGGCTGGCGTGTTCGGGCGTCGTTGGCAACAACAGCCGAGTGTTGCCAACTTTATCGCCAGTCATAATTTTTATGCAGGCCCAAATGCGGGAGAGGGGCGAACAAGAGCCGAGGGAGCGGGACAGAGAGAGAGAGAGAAAGGGAGAGCGGGAGAGAGAGAGGATTAGCATACAAAATTGGAGGGAAATGAAATGAAACTGAAAAGCGGAAGGACACGGGAGGACGCGGGAGGGAAGAGGGAAGGAAGAAGGAAATAAATGGAAGGAAGTTGCGACTGTGGAAAGTTACGGACGCCGATTGGACGGCGTTTGGAAGCCTAAACTACGAGATGGAGGAGTTTGCGAAGAAGTTCCAGTTGCGAAGAACTAGAGGAGCTAATAAGAAAAACTAGATAGGCTCGTGAGGAAGACAGAAATAAGAGCGAAACCCAAAGTGAGAAAACCAAATGAACAAAAAAGGTTCAAAAAAGCTCCAAGAAAAATAAAAACAGATGAAGTAAAAAATATTCCTGGTAAAAGACTAAAAAGGACGGAATAAAAATAGAGCAAAAATGAACCAAGTTTTCACAAACATATTAAATAAATGAAGAGGAACCCGTTCTTGTTCTTGTTCCTGTTCTTCCCCAAGATTATCTCGTTAATTAATGCAATGTCACAGTCGTAGGAAGCCACACACACACACTCAAACTCCCTCACTCACACCGCCATAACTCTCCGGAGACAATGTTCGAAAAGCTTTATGGACGTGTAATATTGCGTAATGTGGCAACGCCACATCTGCCAGCCAGGCAGGCAGGGGTATTAATTAAAAATGTGGCAACACTTAAGGTGGTGGTGGCTGTGGGGAAGAACCAGAGGAGGGGGAGAAGCGGACGGGGGCGGGGGAATTTTGTAAGTTTTGTGGCCACTTGGGGAGCTGTAAAGCAGAAGAAGAAGAAGCAGGCCGAAAAGCGAGAGGCAGAAAGCGAAAGGGTTGAAATGGGTGGAAGATTCAAGTTCCGAAAAAGAGAAGGAAGTTCACATCGACATCGAGATTAAAGTAGGAAAAAAAGTACTCAAAAAATGTAATGAAAAAAAAAATCGAAATTAAATTTTTACAATGTTAACGATAAAATTAGGAAAAGGAGTTGAACGAAATGCAAAAATTTTTTCAAAAAATTTTATAAAAAAAAAAAATTTTAGTTTTAATGTTTTTAATGTTTTGTGAATAAAGATATTAGTAAATAGGAGTTAAGCAAAATTCAAAAAAAAATATCCCAAAAATGTTATGAAAAAAAAAATCGAAACTAATTTTAAGAAATAGAACTAGTAGGGAATAGAAAAAAAATGTTTCCAACAATGTAATGACAAAAAAAATGTTTGTTAAAAATAGTTCACATAAAGAACATAAGTTTCACCAGTAAAGAGGGAAAGAGCGAGAGAGAGAGAGAGAATTAGCGTTTCCACAGATAAGAGGAACGTGTCGTTCGCCCCACATGTCAGCGATTATCGACCATCCTTCTGTCCAACCACCCTCTCCTTCCCTCCTCACCCTCTTTTCCACTCCCTACCAACTTCGCTTCCCTGATTCCTGTGAACTGAGAACAAACGTATGCAGCTAATATTTGTCGGTTTCCGGCATTGGTTTGAGGAGGGAAGAGAGCAGAGGAGGGACGAGAAAAAGAGACACGAGAGCAGGGAGGGGTCGGCAGAAGGGCATGCGAGGGTGGGGAAAAGCCGGAGGGGAGGCAGAAGTGACTGCATGCAGTAATGAGATAATAATAATGCAAGCTTCCAACACTCCGAGCACCCTTCGACACCCCCACATGAAGCAGGGGTGCGGGTGGGTTTTCAGGGGGTGTGGTTGAGGTTGTTGTTGCAGTTGTTGTTGGTGGTGCTTTTCCGACGTTCTGATGGCCAGAAAAGTCAACGAAATCGGAAGTCCTCTGTGCATTCATCTAAAAATAATTACTTAAGCACGTGCATACTTTTGACATGCCTCGAACGAAGAGACTTGAGGGAGTGAGAGAGGGGGGGAGGAGGGTAGAGAGTGTGAGGGGACGACTTCAAATGGGAGAATGCGATGGCCTCAAATACGAGAAGAGGCGACCCCTTGAAAGGTGTGCGAGTGGGATCGAGTGAGGGAAGGAGCAGAGCTTTATGAGAGAAGAAGGGGGAGTTTTTCATGCTGTGGTGCATGAGTGTGGGTGTGTGTGTGTGTGTGTGTGTGTGTGTGTGTGTGTGTGTGTGTGTGTGTGTGTGTGCGTGATCAAGTGTGGTTTCCTTGCAAATGGGATGACGAGCTGCCACCCAAAGGGAAGCCCAGAGAAGCCACTCAGCCTGAGACGGCGGACGGAGGGAGGGAGGCGGGAAGTAAAACCAGGGATTTGAAGTGTCAAATCGAGTCGGCCGCCGCTGGGGCGGGAGACGAGGCCGAGATAAAACGCTCTGAAAAGGTGGAGGCAATAAATAATGGATTAGCATGAGGAGAGGATAAAACTAGCAGAGAGTAGTCGAACCTCGGCCCTACGCAAGGAGCGAAAGGAATAAAGTGGGATGAGTGCGGGTTCATCGGAGTATAAAATAGATCAGAGATTGAGAGGGAAAATCGTCGACTGCAGTCTGATGGAGGTTGACTTTGAGAGAAAAATGGCTCGGGGAGCAGACTTTTTGAATATTTTTGAAAGCAATACAAAAGCGCAATAACAATATGATTAAAAATAATATAAAAATTCCAATTTATTATAAAATTTAATAAGTATATAAAAAAATAAGTTCTGAAATTATTAATAAAAACTCAAAACCAACAATTGGTTTCCATATAAAAACAAGATATTTTTCTAAAAGCAAAAATCAAATTAAAAATCAAATTTCCAAATGAATTAAATTCTCAAAACAGAGAAAAATTGGTTTCCACACAAAAGATGATTAAAAAACAAAAAACAATAATTATCAGAATTAAACTTTTAACCAATTTTGAATCAAAATTGGATATTTGTATCAGAATACAAAAATGTATTTTTTTTTTTAAATTTTCAACTTCTTCTTCACCTTAGTTTCAGATCGTTAGGTTTCGATGTTGTCCATTTACAAATTTATAACTTTCAATATTGCAGTTAGTGATCCAAATTAGAAAATGTAAATTCCAAACCCTGAACAACATCGTCCTCACCCTAGGGGGCGAAACAACCCCCTCGGGAGGGAGAGAGCGAGAGAGAGCGATGGGAGCGATAAAAAGCTGCGCTCAAGCGTAAAATGTGCCATCGGGGAAAAATCGAAGCACGTTTTTCTTCGAGTTTCGCGCGTCTCACGAGGGGTCGGTCGCGGGTCCACCCAAAGGGCGGCAGGAGGAGGGGGCGTGGCGGGGGCCGGATGGAGGATGGACGACTGATCGTCCCCGGGGAAAACTCTAAACTGAAATCAATAAAAAACTCGACGCGAAAGAATTTCAAGTCGTTTCGAGGACTAATTTTGAAATATTTGCTTCTGGCTTTCGTTGTTTACTTCTGAGACAATACAATAACAACAAGAAGACTGACAAAAACAATAGGGACAACAACATTTGCACAGAAACATTTGCACAAATTGTTGACTAGAACTCGCCAGCGATGCAGGGCAAGCGAATTAAAAAGGGGGCGTAAATCGGGGAAGAAGGGTCGGAAATTGCACTGGGGAGGTGGCGAGAACAGCAGAGATAGAGGGAGAGAGAGAGGGAGAGAGAGAGGGAGAGAGATGGATGGAGGGAAGTTACGAAACAACTTTGTTGGGGAGGATGCGGCTGTTGTTGCTGCAAGCGATGCTGGAGACGATCTTTTTTGTTGCCTCTCTTCTCCTATCTCTGCCTCTGTTGCAATAAATCGCCCCCAAGTCGCGATATTGCTGATATTTTTCCCGAACAACAAAAGTTATAATTTTTCCAATTGAACTTTGTTGCCAAGGTTTGTTGTTTTCGCCGAAGTTCTGGCTCGGTTGTTCCTGTTAGTGATATCAATGTTTTTGTTCTCAATGTTTCTGGTTTCAATGTTTTTGTCATCGATTTCCTTTGTTTTCCAGTGATTTGCCATCAATTGTGTTGTCATCAATTCCGTTGCCATCAACCTCAATGTTGTTCCTGCCTCGAAGTGGTTGCGGTTTTCCCAATATTAGCCCGAAGGACGGCGGTGGTGGCAAAGTTCGGGAAAGCTTTCGCCGCTAAGCTTTTAATGCAATCCCAAGGAGCCAGAGTCCGATTGCTCGGATTAGAGTTCCGAATGGCATCGGCTCCAATTGTGGGAGCAGAGCACGAGGAGCGCGAGGACAACAAGAACAACAATAGGTAAAAGTTGCCAAGTACGTAAAGTGACCTATTTGAACGCACTAAAAGGCTACATTGTAAATGGGGGTGGTGAAGGAGGGAAGGACAAAAGGAGGGATAAAAAAAATCACAAAAAACCGAACGAGGACACAATTTATGGCATTGTAAAAATGTAGTGAAACTCACTAAGGGGGAAAATAGTAAATGAGAGGGGAAGAAGAAATTTCAGCGACTGCTTGAATATTTAAAGATTTTTTAAAAATATAAAAAAATTTGACGTTGTCCATAAATAGCAACGAAGTGGCGAAAAATAGAGAAAAAATAAAATTCATTAAATTGTCTCAATGACCTTAAATTATATTTAATTTTTTCCCTCTACTCCTCCACCTCATGAACTGCTGCACTTTTTACGATTTTGTGGAGCGGAAAGTTTTCGATGACTTTCAAATTAGTCTCAATAACTTTCACTATTTAGGGTCAACATTTTTTGTCTATTTGTCACAGGTCACAACCTTGCACTGGAGGGAGGAGGTGGGCGGTTGGAAAAGTTGCGAAGTCAGTAACGAAAAAATGCGTAGGCGGGGGCCATAAAAAAAATGGAAAGAACAGAAGGAGAACGTGGGAGTACCAGCAAAAAGTGTAGAAGAAGTCGAATTAGTAGGAGTAGGAGAAGGAGTAGGAGTAGGCGTAAGTGCAGGAGGAACAGTAGGAGAAGAAGTAGGAAAAGGTGAAGCAGTAGGAAGAAAGGAGGCTGCAACTTGAACGACGACGACGACGACGACGGCATTTTTAATCAAAGTGTCAAACTTGCCTCAAGCTTCATCCCCTTTGACAGACTCCGAAAAAGCTCCCTTAGTAGGTGTCAATGATGCTTCGCTACCACTACTTTTTGCACTATTGCACCCGACTCCCCACCCTCCACTCACCGCCCTCCATCGGCCAAAACTTTTCGAGGCGTGAAGAGTTGACGAACGATGACCGGGTGGCGAGGGCGAGGGCGAGGGTTGGGAGATCGGGGTGGATGGTGTGATGGATGGACCGGAGTGAATAATTCATAACAAGCGCTTGGTGGGAGGGCGAAATTGACGAAACCACTTCCAGTTGGTGGTGGGGGGACAGGAGGGAAAAAGTAGTTAAAAGTAGATGAAAATTCCCAACGACAAGTGGAAAGTTGCAGACAGAGACAGTGCGGTAAAGTATTTTAGAGCCTTTTCCCACTACTATTTTTACTATTCCTACTTTTACTACTACTACTACAGCCACTGTGAAGTCACTCATGTTATTGGCCAGTGCTTGATATCGGAGGAGAAATCATCTTGGATTCCATCACTGGCTTGTCCTCATTATCAATGGTAGTTGTAGCAAGTAGTAAAAAGAAGTAACAAGAAGTAGCAATGAAGTAGCGAATTGTGGTGATAAAAAGTGTGGCTACGACTGCAACAACATCAATGATACCGATGACAATTACAACAACATCTAATGAACTGCCCATTCATAATTGATTGTCGTTGGCCTAGAATCACAAGAGCTGACAACAGGAACGACTAAAACAAAAACTACAGCGACAAGAACATGTCAACAGATGGAGATGACGATAGTGATGATGGCGATAATGGTGATGATGTTGATGGTGGGGATGATGGTGTGGATGATGATGATGATGAGGTTGTTCTTCCTAACAGCAGTCGTTCAAACAATTCGTCGCGATTAATCAAGTGATCACGTGATGAGCAGCAACTACAAGAGGAAGCAGCTGAAGCGACAACAGCGACAACAACAACAACAACCGCACCATTTGATGCAATTATGCTTCGGCTAAACACCAACAACAACAGCAACATTGCTGGCAATAATTGTGGGTAATGGCAAAAAATGCCAGTGATAAAATGTAGAACAGAATGTGGAATGTGAGAAGGAAAAGATTGCAGTGATAAAAAGTAAAAAAGAGCGAAACGTCGAATGAATGCGGGAAAGAGAAAAGAAGAGGGGAAGAGAACGAGGGGGGGTGGGGGTGAAAGAGATGGAAGATCCAGATTGACTTCCTGTTCGACGCGACGTGTGGTAAAAAGTTGTAAACAATTGCATTTAGCAACGAGTACACGAGACAACAAGAAAAGCCACAGCAACAACAAAAAAACTACAGCAATAACAAGAAAAGCTACAAAAACCACAACACCAACAACACCCATAATTTAAACAAGGACTGTAATAGCTGAAAGAACAACAACAACATGATGAAATCACAGATTGAACGGGATCACGGCGACATCTGGTGGACAGCACGACAAACTGAGACGAGGAGACAAAGTGGAGGAGGAAGAGAGAGAGAGAGATGGACGAAGGTGTAGCAAGAAGAGGAAAAAGAATCAATTAGAAGGATGAAGAGTTAGAGAGAGAGAGAGAGAGAGCGATGGAAGAAGAAGAAGTTGAAAATTGTATCCAAGAATGAACTGAGTTAGAGGCAGAAGTAGACCGAGAGGCAGAGACAAAGACTAATCAAGGTAGGCAGACAAACAATGAAGAAACACCGAAGAAAAGATCGATTGGAAGACTGATGGAAAGATCAACGGAATGACCGAAGGGGAGACTAAAGAGAAGATCGAAGGAAAGACCGATGGAAACATCGACGGAAAAATCGAAGGAAAGACCGAGGGAGACCAGACCGATAGCCTGGTGAGAAGATCTTGAGATTACGAGACATGAGGAAATCTATCGTTAGACAAAAGCAGTCGATGAGAATACAGGAAGTTGGCCCGACTGAGGGATCCAGATACAGATGAAGCGGCAGATAAAGACAAAGACCGAAAGACAGGAAAAGAGCGAGAAATCAAATGTTTTCAATCTGCAGTTACCAAAAGAGAAGTAAAGGAAAACATAGTGAAAATAAATATACCAAAAATAAAAGCACCAAAAATCAATGCAACAATAATCAATGTAACAACAACAAAAGCGACAAAAAGACTGCCAAGAACGACAACAAATACAGCCATAACTAGCACTAATAGTGGCAACATCAGCTCGAGAGCAATTTAATGAAAAACAAACAAACGAACGACGGAAGCTGACCAGATGCGACCCACTCGAACGCCTCCCCCTCACTTCTCCACCCACCTCCTCCACGTCCTCCCCCACCTCCCTCTCCACCTCTTCCCCAACCCAATCAACGATAATCGGCGGCGGCCACGGCAATCGCTGGATCTCGACGACAATCGAACAAACTCTGCGAGGGTCTCGAGAGAACTCGACGGACTCTCGCGTGTTGTTGGCATAGAAATCAGCAATAGCTGTTGGTGTTGTTGTTGCTCTGGCTACTGGAGTTGTTGTGGTTACTAGAGAGTTGTTGTTGTTGCGTGTAGTGTTGTTGTTGTTGCCACTCGAATTGTTGTTGCCCCACGGTAGTTTCTGCTTCTAGAATTACTGAGGTTGTGTAAACTTTGTCTATATTTTTTCCTATGTTGCAGTTGTTGTTGTTGTTGCTTTTGGAATCATCGTTCTTGTTGTTCTATTTGTTGTTTCAGTAGTGTTGTTGTTGTTGTTGTTGCTATAGTGTTACTGCCGGCGATGATTGCAGTTGGTGTGGCAGAAGTGGGTCAGCGGCCATCTGTGACCATTTCTTGTGGCGACGACGGGTTCTAATTGCACGAAAGGCACTCGGGATGTCGCTCCCTCTCCCTCTCTCTCTCTCACCCCCTCTCTCCTTTATCTCTTTTCTCGCTTTGACTTTGACTCTCTTCACGCCACTGCTCCACGCTTCGAGTGGCAAATGCAAAGAAATGACTTTGGGAAATCACTTGCAAATTGCAAAAATATATTTATATTTAAATTTGCTTCCCCCAGGACCAAAGACTGGGTAAAATGTATTGAATAATTCGAATTCGAATTCGAATTTCGTCTAACTGAGGTGAATGGAAATTAATTTCGCCTCTATAATCTGGGATCCGGAGGAATCCCATGAAATTGGCTTTTAACCTCAACATTGCAGTTCCATCAGGCGGACGGACAGACAGATATCTGCACACACACGCCCATACAGCTGAGACGGACACGCCAATATGGTCAACGACACACACACACACACTCATAAGAACTCACATGTTCCAGGAGAAGGGGACCGTTGAGGAGTTCGAGAGACCGGCGTCCGTCCGTCCGTCCGTCGTCCCTCGGTTTGTCTGTACATAAATCACGGCCGGGCGTCTTCTCAGTTCGGCCGGTTGTCCCGAGAGGCCAAGGATGCTGATGTCCGTCCGTCCGTCCGTCCGTCCGTCTGTCTGTCTGATGTCTGTCCACGTATGCGCGTGTGTGTTTGGTCGGTCCGCTTGATTGCCTGTTATATATCGGGTCCCATAAGCATTAGCCAAACGATAGTCATCGTCGTCGTGAAGCAACAGAGACAACAAAAACAACGCAACAGCAAGGGAGGGAAAAATAGCAAAATCCCAGCAACAACAACAGCATGGCGATGGCAGAAATCTCAACAACAATGGCGAAAATCACAGCAACAACAACAACAACAACTATAAAACTGCATCCTACCGAAAACAGGAATTTCATCCCATCCCAAGTTGAGATGAGTGGAAGAGGAACAAGAGAACGAGGAATAATAAAATAGAAGAAATCCTATAGCGAGCGAACTAGAAGAAGAAAAAGAAGAAGAAGAAGACAAATTCAACGCACACACAAACACAAAGAAAAACATCGAGAAGAACAGGAGAGCAGGAGGGAGGGAGTAGGGGGAGAGGAAGAAGAAGAAGATGCATCGAATTCTTGCGGTTAACCACATCTATTCAAAAGTGATTCGCTCGGACGTTGAGGCAGCCACAACAGCGTCGACAACAACAACAGCAACAGCAATGGTATCAAGAACAACAACAACAAGAGCAACAACATTTATATGAACTGATGTGGCCATCAGCAGGCCAACAACAATGCTAGTTCCAGCAACAACAACAGCAATCAAAGGGAGTCCACTCAACGTCTCCCACAAAACCATGTCCACGGCCACGACCAGGTCCTACCCATGGCCAACCTCCGTGGCCGTGGCCGAGTGCGAGGGCCGAGCTACAGAATCGTTAGGTCTGGAAGGAGCGGACGGAAAAAAGTCAAGGAAAACGTAGGGAAGGGAAAAAATTGAGGAAGACAAAAGAATATTGGGGAGGAAAAAAATAGAGGTAGGAAAAAAGAGTAGAGAAGAAAAGAACAAAGTTTTAGAGGAAAGAAAAAAGTAGTAGAAGAAATGAACAAAATAGTCGCAGAAATGATCCAAATAGTAGGAGAAATAGTGGGAGAAAATATTAAAGTCGTTTCCCTACGACCACGTAGTAGAATAAAAAATAAATGACAGGAGAACAATGAAAATAGTAGAAGAAAAAAGGAACTAGTGGAGAAAAAAACAAATTAGAAAAAATCTTGTATGAAAAGACTCAGATGAAAGAACACGCAAAATTGACCAGAGTAGCAGAAAAAAGAGCGAAAATTGAGATTTTTATATGCGACGATCTTTTCGCAAGGACGATGATACAGGGAGCGAAGAGGGGGGAGACGTGAGAAGAGGAAGCACGGTTGACATTAAAGCAACGAGGACGACATTGGGAGGTCCAACTGTTTCGGCCAGCTGGACTGACTTCGGGACAGGAAGGATTACGAGGTGGAGGAAGAACGAGATTTGCGTGCAGTCGGAAAGCGAGCAACGGTAAAGGACGCTGACACTGAGATAGGGCACGATACGCATAGAAAGAGAAAGAGAGAGAGAGAGAGAGAACGAGGCAAAAAGAAAGAGATGCCGAAAACAGCCAGAGTGTCGAACATGGAAATCGCATCTGCGAGACCATTAAAACTGGAACTAATTTCGATCGTTGCAAAACGCAAAAGGAAAAACCAAAATTGCAGCGATCAAAGGTTAACGAAAGGAGGCAGGCGAGAGGGAAAGAGATGGCGATGGCGATGGCGGAGGTTGATGAGGTCCGCATGTGGCACGGCTTCTGCTTCTGCTTCTTCTGCTGTCCTGCCCGGGTCGAGAGCGACGACGACGACGACGGCGACGACAGCACGAGCCAACGAGCCGGCCCAGCTGCGGACTCTGGAGGCTGCGGGCCAAGAGATCGACCACGACGATAGATGGGCGGACGAGAACGAGATCAGAAGGCGAATCGAATGGTAGCAGCGGTGGTGGCAACAACCACAACCACAACTAAAACAACAGCAGCTTCAAAACGATAGAAAAAAGGCAACAGCAATGAGAGCAATAATAAGAAGGCAACAACAACTTCATAGACACTGGCGATGACGACTGAAGTCGCTGTGGGGTTCAAAATGGGGTTCCGGGAAGAAGGAAGGAAGGAAGGTGAAAAGGAGGAAGAGAGATGAGAGAGTGAGACAAGTCAAAAGCTAGACCAAAAGCGAGAGCTGCGGAGACCAGAGAGCCAGAATTTGGCCAAACGTTCGACTAAAACCGCTGGAAAGAACTTCGGGGTCAAAGTCTACGACGATAGGAATCGAGTCAAGGAGTGGGTACGCGGGAAGGGGGACCGGAGGAGGGGCCGCGGTCTATTTTCATGGAACCCTCGCTCCGTCCTCCACCGATCTTCTGCCCCTGACAACGAGCAACGACCGGAGCCTGGCTTTATTTTTACATCAACGTCGTCGAGTGGTGGATCGTCATGACGACAGCCGCAGCAGCGGCCACATCCACGACAACAACTGCACCAACATCACAGCTAGAACTTGGTCTCGTTGTACATCCTTGGGCCACATCGTAGGTTGGTTGCTTTTGGGCATTTGGTTGAACGACGACGACGACGACGACGACGACGACGACGACGACTGAAGCCGCATAAATTTGTGCCAACGACAGGCAACGCAGGCAGCGATCGGGCAACAACAACGACGACAACACGAACCACATCGTACGAACAATGGACAACAACAACAACGGCCAGTGGGGCCAGTGGGCAACAACAAGAACAACGAGAAATGCGTAGCGAGCAACCTTCGAAGGCTGGCGAAGTTTCCTTTGAGGCGAGCGAAACGAAACGAAACTCGTTCGGCCGCGCAATCGTTGGGGGCAGCAGCAGCAAAAACAACAACAACAACAACAACAAGAACAACAAGCAATAACAACAAAGATAGCAATAGCAACAAGCTAACCAACGAAAAGCCAAGAGCAACAACAACTGCAAACACAGAAACTGCAGCACGTTGACGTGCGGTAAGGACGGAAGGAAAGAACGAAGGATGGAAGGTTGACAAAAGGCTGGAGGAGGATGATGTAGGAAATGTCTAAAAGAAGACCAGGGAGCAGAGGAAGGGCGAGAGGAGCGACGAGAAGACCACAGAGGACGATGAGGCAAAGGCATAGGACGACGTGGGGAAGGCAGAGGAGGCCAGACCGAGTCAGCGAAGTGGATGACGAGGCGAGTAGGTTGAAGAAGGAGCGAGCGCGAAGAGGAAGAAGGAGGAGGAGGAGGAGGGACTGCGGAGGATTCCGACATAGACGGCCGAATACCGACCGCGGCGGATGACGAGGTGGAGCCCGAGGATCGACGGGGTGCCGACGGAGCCGTTGAATTTCTGTGGGCCAAAAGGGATCGATCGCTTGGACTGTGGCACAAGGGGATGCCGACGAAGGCCCCAGCCGAAGATGGAGCGCGACGTGAGAGAAAACACGGCTGGAAATTTGTAGACTCCGACGCTGTTGGGCCTGTGCGAGAGTGCGTTGGACCGAGTGCTTGCACCGGGCTGGCCTGCGTCCGGCTGGCCGAAAGGCGCTGGCGTCCTGTGATGGTCGCACGGTTGTTTTTGTGTTCGTGCTCATGTTCGTGTTTGTGCTGGCTAATGAAGGTCTGCCGGGAATGGCCAACAAATGCAGTGCGCCAAATGGCTTTTGAACGAGGTTCTGGGCGGTTTTTTCGACAGTTTTTCATGTTCAGAAGTTCTTTAGCAGCAAATTTTGTATGCGTTTTGGTCTTTTCATTTCAATTTCAGAAATTGATGAAAAGCTACTTTTAGATAAATATTTTAAATATAAATTTCTTGCCATTATTTAGTCTTTAGTGTTGCAGAGACTTTGGAAGAAGTTTCAACAACTCCCCAAGAAACGTTCGAGTGGCCCACAAATAGCTGGAAGCCTTTGGCGGTGGAGCCGCCTCTGGCGAACCCCACTTGGATTTCTTTTTCTATGTCAGACAACAACAAGAACAACAACAACTTCCAATCGCGCATTGACATCAATAACGTGCGAGACGTGGTCGAAAGAGACGCCAAATTACAAAGCAGGAGCAGGAGAAGACAAGGGAGAAGCGTAAGAAGAAGAAGCAAAAAGTAGAACAATAACAAAAACCAATAACATGAAGAGAAGTGGAAAATCCATGACATGGATGGATGGAGACAGAGAGAGAGACAGAGAGAGAGAAAGAAAGAGAATCGATTAAATTTCTGCGGATTTGTCAATCGTGTTCAGCTTGTTGTTGCTGTTAGTGTGGTTTTGTTGTTTTTGTTTTATCGTTGTTTTTGTTCTTGTTGTTTTTATTGATGTTCCTGCAGTCGTTGTTGTTGTTGTTGTTGCTTTTAATTCTCGCTCGCTCGCCGTGACGCATGCGCCGATCGTTTCAACACGAAAGCCGATCAGTTGCCGTTGTTAAGGTGACCAGACGTTAATGGCTTTTGTTGTTGTTGTTGTTGTTGTTGTTGTTGCTGTTATTGGCAACGACTTGATGTCGGCGATTTCGTGATTTGTACAATTGGGGTGACTTCGCATTGTTGTTATTGTTGTTGTTGTTGTTGTAGTTGTTGCTTGTTCTTCTTCACCGGTCATCGCCATCGCCGTCTTGGCCTGAAACAAATTTTGTTCTCTCGTTCGTTCTGTGCATTTCTTTCGCTACAAAGATGCCTTTTGTTGTTGTTGTTGTCGTCATCGCAGTGACCACAACGACGACGCCGACCGTCGCTGCCTCAGTCACTTCTGCCGACGGCGACGGCGACGGCGGCTGCGCCTATCGACAGTTATTTCGGCCCAGAAATCAACGAGACGACGAGCAAATAGAGGAAGAAAATCGATGAGGTGAAAAAGATAAGAGATTGAAGCAAACACAAACACAAAAAAAAAAAAACAAAATATATAAAAAAATAATCACGTGAGAGAGAAAGAGATCGACAATGGTCAGTTTCTGCCGAAACGAATTTCAATAAGAAAAACCTTCGTTTTGATCGAGAACTTTGATGGGCTGATGGTGGCGGTGGTTGTTGTTGTTTTTGTCATACATTTCTCTTATTAAATTTTGCATTTCTGGTTTCGTTATTCGCTGTTCCCAATTGTTGTTGTAGTCGTTGAATCAGCCTTTGTTGTTGTTTTTGCCCATTAGCCACGACTGTCATGAATAAATGCACAGACTCCGTCTGCCGACCACGGGTTCGCCATCAAGGGAGCGAAGCCGAGAGAGAGGGGGGGGGGGGGCATAGGTGGAGCGAGGGAGAGAGCAATAGGTGGAAAAATTTAATTTAAACTTTTTGCCGATGCCGACGTTTGTTGCAACATTTTTGGGGTGCTTGAAATTAAAATGCAGGAAAAGAGCGGCAAAAATCAAAATTGAAATATACAGAGAGGGAGCAGAGAGGGAGAGAGCGAGGGAGAGCGCGAGAGAGGGTGCAGGAAGGAGGGCGACGAAGATCGACAGAGTGTCGAACATTTGGGGCAAAACCCAACAAGCGAGACGGAAGCGGGAAGAAAATGAGAATGGATTGTGTTTTACGAAATTTCCCCAGAAGCAAAAACACAAACAAAAACAAACACAATCGCACAGCATTCAGCTGGATGTGCCAAGTGCAACGTGCGTGCGTGTGTGTGTGTGCGGGGCACCGGGCGCCATTGCCGGGTGCGGGCTCCGACTTCCGGTCGCCGGAAGGTGAGCGGAAGCGTTTCTTTGTTCGCCGCCCACGCCGACCGACCGAAGCCGCAGCAGGAGTGGAAGCAGGAGTCGAAACCGGCGCAGGATCGGGAGCCGACGCAGCGGCAGCAGCAGGAGCAGGAGTCGGGCAACAACAACAACAAGTGAGAAGCGCCAGCAACAACACCAGAAACGTAATCAACGCCGGCATCCGCAGGAGCAGAAGCAAAAGCAACGAGAGCGTCAAGAACAATGCAAGAGTACAAACAGGAACAACAACAACTGCAACAACAATAACACAGACAGTTGAAAGTACCAACAACAACAACAATAGGCACAGGGCGGCAGCATCAGCGATTTCAAAGCACGCGCCAGCCCTGGCTCCCTGACTCTCTTGCGCCCAGGCCGGGATGACGTCGATGTGGTGCTTGTGGTTTCAGTTGTTGTTGTTGTAGTTGTGGTAGTTGTAGTTGTTGTTGCTTTTCTTATCGTTGTTGTTGTTGTTCTTGTTGTTGTTGCTGCTGCCACTGCAGGCAGCCGCCGTTGCCGGGCGTCAGGAAAACACAATTTGTTTCAAATAAATTGCTTTTGTTCCTCTAAGTGTTTAATTGTTGCTGCGCCATTCGTTGTTGTTGTTGTTGTTGTATTTTCATAGTACTCTTTTTGTTGTTGTTTTTACTACATTTTTCTCCACATTTTTTTCTTGTTTTAATTGCTTTTGGTTTTTATTGTCATTGTTTCAGCTGTTGTAACAGATCGAAAATATTTCAAATTTTTTTTGAATGCGATTTGGAACAAATGCAAATATGTTTGGATGGTATTTTTAAATGCAATTTTAACAGCATAAGGATTAACATTTTTTTGTTTCTGATTTCAAATTTAAATCGCTTCGTCCTGCCGCCCATCAAATCGATCCCTCCATTCGTTCTCTCGATTCGATTCCCTCGATTCGATTCTCCTGATTGATTTTCTCTATTTTTTCTATTTATTCCCTCACTCTCTTCTCTACCTTTGCACGACTGTCGTTGACCCCGTCGTCGGGTCGACTGAAGCCAGGAGCGAGGGCGGTGGAGGCGAAGGAGGCGAAGGAGGCGAAGGAGGCGAACCAGGCGACAACGACTCATTCACTGATGAGGCCGAGCGCTTCCTCTTCCTGTCGCAGGCTCAAAGGCCCTCTCACTCCCACCCCTGACGCCCCCTGGGTCCCGCAGAGCAGGAACTTTTCAGGGACATCGCCTGCCACGCCCACCGACATCCGCACCAAAACACACCTCTGAAAAGCACTTCCTCTCCTTTGTCTGCTCCTAAGCGGCTCATTTGCATAAATTGCAACAACAACAAAGTATCAAAACAACAAGTCCAAATAGGAAGTAGAAGAAAAATATCAAAATAAATATCAAAACCAAACAAGAAATAGTAAATCAAAAAAGAACAGAATAAAAAAGAAATATGCGAAAAAAATAAATAATGAAAAATATATCAACAAAAAACAACAAGAGAAAAACTTAAAGCAAAGGAAGGAAGGAAGGAAGGAAGGAAATCCCACAAAGGCAGAACCGTCTGGACGATACTGAAACAAAGACAGGAACGACGAAAATCCAAAGGCAAAAATACAAAAGAAAAGAAAAAACAACGGATAATACAAAATCACCTAGACGGGACCTGGGCAACATACTTGAATATAGAAAGAGAGAATTCATAATCATAGTAAAAAACCCAAAAAAGATCCATGAGAAGAAAAATTCACCATAGGGAAGAAAATTCACCACGACGACAAATGACAGAAGGAACGACAGGAGCGGTTGATGCAGAGACAGAGGCAGGGAGAGAGGGAGGGAGAATATGACAGAGCTACAGATGTGATGGGAGGGAGGCCGAGAGAGAAGAGAAACCGCAGACGGACGAAGGAACAGCCGATAGACAGACAGAGAAGGAACCGGCAGACATAGAGATACGGAGTGGGAGAGGGAGAGAGGGAGAGACATGGAGCAGGAGTAAGTGACGGAGTGACTGGAGTGAGAACGAGCGACTGCGGTGGGGACTCGAGGCAGGTTGTAAAACTCGAAATGACAAAAACGTCCCTTGCACGAGACGCGGCCACGACACCGCGACCCGCCCCGAAGGGTGTGGCGGCGGCAGCGGCGGCGGTGATTAGTGAAGGGTGGGGTGTTGTTTTTTGTTGTTGTTGTCGTGCTCACCTGGAGCCCACAAAACACACCCTGCCTTCTCTGCCTGCTCTTCCGGTTGCAATTTGTAGACGCGTCTGCGGCAAATCGTCTGCGGCACGAGCGCAACAAGGGAAGGCGCAGGGTGGAGGAAATTCAAAACATCGAGTGGGTGACAAACGAGAGAGAGAGAGAGAGGGAGAGAGGGGGGCGGCGGTGGAAAGTCTACAAGTGTGAGTCGAGTTTCTCGGTAAAAAGTCAAGAAGCGGGAGCGAAACGAGACTTGGCTGGGGTGAGGAGGGGAGGTAAATCGCAGAGAGAGCGACAAAGAGCAGCTCGTTCAATGGAAGATTCTCACCCTCTCTCTCGCTCACTCAGTCACTCTTCTTTTTGCTAGCCTCGATGGGAAAACAAAACAGAAGAAAAGGCTTTTCACGAAAATTTCCATTTGCCACTGAAGCCGAGCCTCGTCGACTACGACTCGTGTCCTTCTTCAACCCCCCAGCCCCATCGCATTCATCCCCTTGTCCGACGACCTCCCACCACCCACTCCGGCCCCCTTCCTGCCCTTCCGCCTCTTCATTGCAGCAGCTTCCGTCGACTCCTATTGACAGTTGTTGCTGCTTCCCATCAACGGCAGCAGGTGCGAGGCAGACAGAGGAGAAGAGGGTGGGGGGCGGCAGAGTGAGAGAGCGAGGCAGATGGTGGAAGGGGCGCCAGACACCACCATGCGGGCCTGGCCTGTCTGCACCCCTAAAGGTATGCAATGGAAATTATGCTCGCTCGCTGCACGTTTATTTCGTGCTCAGGGAAAACAACGAAAGCGAAAACGAAAACCAACGCCGTCGTCGTCTGTGGATTTTCCTGTCGTCGATGGTGAGAGAGAGAGCGAGCGCGGGAGGGAGGGAGAGGAAGAAACGTCTCCCCCCGGTCTGTCGACGGCGTCGTAAATAAAAACCAATCGCAAGTGTGACGACATAAACGACGACATCTTGCCCGAAGCCCCGCAGACCCTCGAGGTCCAGGTGCCAGGGGATCCTGCGGGGAGGGGGTGGAGGCGGGCTTTCCATAAATTAATTTCTGGATAATTAATCTCGGGGATAATAATAGTCGACGGAGGTTCAGCGGCGAGGTTGGGTTGGGTTTTTGAAACTAAACAACCTTCGTAGCCCTGTGCGAATCGCTGTGGGCAGTCGGCACAGGGTGGGTCAGCGGTGGAAATCGATAAAAGCGATAAAAGGGGAGGAAGAATTTTAATTCCTGCAATTCTGGGGGAATTCTGGGGAGTTTTCGTGGAATTTAAAGGCCCCGAAAAGGGATTCCTTGGAAAATTCTTCATTATAATTAACAATGGGAGACGATTTTTGGAAATGGACCACAGAGGGGCCTTGGGGGGTTTCGAGAAGGGCATTTGGACGGGTCTCTGAAGGGTCTCTGAAGGGTCGTCTGTGGTGTTTTTGAAGAAGCATCCGTTTTAATTAATTTTAATGAGGAATCCGTGTATTTATGAGGAAATTTCATTCTATGCGAAGCGCGTCGAGCAAAGAAATAGAAAATTGTCTGTGAAATCGGCCTCGGATTCGGATCTGGGAACTTGGTCGAAGGACCTTCTGAAGGTGCCAAAAGGGCCAACAGGGAAGAAACGAAAAAACACTTAAGTAAACTTCATTCTAAAACCGCAATTGAAGGTCGTTTGAGGGTCAGCAGCGAAAATACCTCGAAAATAAATTGCCAGGCCTGAGGAATAGGATAAAAATTGAAAATGAACCCAGGCAGCAAATGCTTCGAAGACCGAGCAGAAAATTGGATCGGCTGAAAATTGCGAAATAATTTTATCAGTAAATTTGCTCCAGTTTTTTCTTTTTCTAAGATTTCAAATAATTCACAAAATGGCGCAGGTGTGAAAATTGCACACTTGCAACGAGAACAACAACAAAACGGCAG